>JAULAV010005118.1:0-25031 GCA_030789695.1 Scilla litardierei | reverse complement strand
ACGAATACATGTTATAATTATTACGATGATACGAAAATATTTTTTATACAATTGATTTGAAACTATTTTTGAAATAAAACACCTGACAAACCATTTTAAAATACTTTTAAAATATAAAAATATGTAAAATGCAAAAATACGTGTACTGATGGATACGGGTCGTCATAACTGAGCTTTTACTCGTCTTGATGGCTGAGCTTTTACTCCACAATTAATTTGCGAGCCCCCAAATGAAAATTTCAATGATTTCTTTTTTTCCACTAAAGGTTTCCCTTAAGATTCAAATTTTTCCCACCAAACGTTTCACAAAATTCCATCCCAATCATTGATTTTCAAATGTTATATCTAAGCTGTCTTTCTATCAACCCTTCTGTCCTAGTCAGCTTATCCTAGTCAGCAAACCAATTCAAAAAGTCCTCAAATGTATAATAGATGTTAACTTTTTAGTTAATTCCCCGTGTAATTTTCTAAAAAATTCATATAAATACCTTAACTATGCATTTGGCATGCAGGAATTCACGAGGGAATTTTCATCAGTATTTTGTAATCACATTAGGAACGTTGAGATCATATTCCTTTGGTTCATGGATATATTATTCCCTCCGATATTAGTATTATTTATTCATCTACATATTTCCTGAGAAATACATGTTTTACTCCCAATGTTGGACCAACGTCTTTGTCGTCATCGCAATCAGACTGTCGTTGCCATCGTCGTAGAACATCTCTGCCACGACAGGCCATTACCACCATCGACGGGCCACTGTCGCCATTATCTTCATTAGACCGTCATCACTGCCACCACTATCAGAACACATTCACCTTCAACGCCATCGTCTGACCAACGCCATTGCTATCAATGTCAGACCACATTCGTCACTGTAACCACCGTCGGACCTCTGCCACCGCTACCATCAAATCGCCACCATCCATCGGCCTACCTTCCTCATTACCACCATTGTCAGATCATCGTCATTGTGGCCTCCCATGTCCCCTTGTCACCATTGGACCACAATTACCACCTTTAGCGCCGTTAAACCATCACCTCCTTGCCGCACAGCCAATGTCGCCACCACTATTGCCAACACCACCAACATCAAACCATCTCCATTGCCATTATCATTGGATCACCATCACCAGCACAGCTTCCCTCAGACCATCACTGCTGATACCAAAACCATTGTTGTTGCAGTCGCCCCGCCATCAAACCACCACTGCCATTATCCCCATCTTGAGACTACCTCCACAACTACAATTGGGCAAATGTAGTTGCCTCTGCGTGTTAGATATTGATACCCCAGATATAGTTTTGATGATGATTAATAAATAATGGTATCGATTATTTTAACAAGTGTGTAGGTGCCAAAATATTTTCATATAAAGAGTTCAAATTCAAAGGACACAGTTGACCAAAGTTGACGAATAAAACTCATAAAACGATAAAGTCAAATCAAATTGGAGCTTGTGGTCAAGATAGAGTGTGGAGGAAGCTCACTCAAAGGCCATGGAAGCTCAAGACTTTAAGGCATGGAGAAGATGGACTTCAAGATACATCAAGAGGGTATTTTGATGTATTTTATGTATTTTTTAGGGAATTAAATTTTAGTTTGAATGTGCTAAAAAAATTTGTTACAGAGAGAATATCTCAAAAGTGGCTGCAAATATTTTTTGGGGGGATTTTTTAGAGGCTACAAATATTTTGCGATTGAGATCTTGAATGGATTAAAATTCTTTCAAAGAATATTTTAAATGCCAGTGACATATGGTCACGAGTTATGACTAGTATATAATAAGAATGGCAATTTTTGATCCAGCCTAATAGCCAGGAATGTGACTGATGCGATAGAACCATGCATGTATCGTTGACTTTGGCCTGAAATACTTATCGGGTCATGCGGGCTGACCAGGTTCCTTATCGTACTAGGCCAAGGCTGATCTATCTAGCCCATTGGGGGGGCCTTGGTCGACCTAAAAATTAGGAAGAAAAAATAAAAAATAAAAACGAAAAACGAAAAAAGAATGAAATAGAAGAAAACGTGAAGGCCGAAGTCGTGTGTGTGGACTCAGAACTGTGAAGAGTCACTATCTCTCGTCTCCTTCTCTCGTTGCACCAGGCTCGCACAAATAAAGCCCTTGAATCCTCTCATGTTTGGTTGTAGAATTTTCAAATTCTTCATCTTTGGTTCATGTCATTCAGCATCTTCTTAGTGTTTGATTCTAGAATTTTCAAGTTCTTCATCGAGTGGTGGTAAGGTCGAACCCCTAGTTTTTCTTGATATGATTTCACCTAAATCAAGCTTGGTTTCCTCTTAGTTGTAATTGTGCTAGCCCTTATTACTCTGTGGGCAAAAAGAATTTTGGTAAAATTTTAAGATTTGAAGTTGATATCTCATGTACTGTTTAAACAAACCCTAGCTCAAATTGAATTTTTTTGGGAAAAATTCTTAGCTGATGAGTGTTTGTTACTGGAAATTTCTTGAGGGTAACTGATTGTTCGGTTGCATTAATAAGACTATTGAATGCTTACAGGAATTGTCAGAATTGTGTTTGTAACTATTATAGGACTATTCATTTCAAATTCAGAGAAATTGTCTGAACAACATATTTGATATAAGGTCGGAAGAACATGTTATTTATGTATAATTAATATTAACATTTAGAGTTTTAGAGTTTAAGGATGCACCATATTTATTGTCTTGAGTTTTCTAAAATAAAGAAATTTGATACATTGTGCTTTTTGAATTGAAATGATAAGAACTCAGTGAATATTTATCTTCTCATGGATATGTATGAGACACGTTCAAAAATGAACCTTCAAGTATATTCCTCTTCTATCTTGGCCCTTTAATTTAAAAAGTCATTATTTGTTGTGTTTAGAGTTGAAAATATTGAAAATGAGCTAAGTCTATCCCCCATTATTCTTTAAATTATTTATTTTTAGGTTAGAGAACTTGATAATCTACTCCTGAATTAGATGTCGAGAGATTCAAACTTTGATCTCGCCATTCTTCAAGTTTCCATGTGTTTCAGGGTGTTTTCTAACCGCCGATTGGTAGTATGGGGGTCCGAGTGTCATCACGGTCTTTGAGAGACAGGGATGGCTCTCGGGGTCGGTCGGTCAAGCGTTCGCTTGAGCATGAAGAGGCGGGTTCGGGTGTTAATGCACGAAGGGTAGTTTCGACGGAACAACAACCTCCAGGATCGGTTGGACGAACAAGCTTTAGGGCGAGGGCATTCGGATCTGAGCGATGGTACACCAAAGGGAAGCTTTGGCGAGATGACGTCTTCCTCGATCTGTAAAACGATGAACTCATCAATGGGTTCAGACCTTGGTTCTGACCATATCCCCACTGATGCTTACGTCAGATCTGGTCTGAAAAATGCTCGGTGGAATCGAACTTGGTTCACGGAGAGACCAAGCTCGAGTTCTCGGCCGAGCTGTGGAGGAGAAATATGAGGTGGAAGAAGGTCTGTGAGGATTTGGTATACCTGGGTGTCAAGTATTCAGAATTCGGTCCTTTTGCGTTCTGTTCTTTGGGTCTCTTATACAAGTCACGCATGTCAATGTCTTCATGGCGTTTACCATTCCTCCCCTCGTGCCCGCCCGCATTGATGGTCCCTTGAATGTCGATCAAGGAAAATGTAATGGTAGCTTTAATGGTGATCAAAGCGGCGCGATCTGAGGAGCAGTTTCTCCTTTCGAGCGAGGTCAACCACCTGTCGGATGGCAGCTTGGGCCGCTACACTCTGACCCGCCCCTGGGCCCATTTGGGCCATGGCCTGGCGCGGTTTTGGGCCTAGCGGTCGGTATGCGTGTCTCTGGCCCATTTGGGGGTTGTATCAATTGCCCCCATTGCTCGGGCCGTTTGGTTTGTGGCGGTTCAGTCCGAGGGATGTGATATGGGTGGATTTGACAAGCACGTCAGTCGAGGCGACACATTAAATGAGAGGCATCATATCATTGGGCACCAAGGATTCTCCCACCCCTTGGGTGCGGGATTCAGAGAGTCGTTTCCTCTGGAATATCGACACGTACCCCTTCTTGGACGGTCTGGATTTGAAATCGCTCCCAATATAAAACGGCAGGGTTTAGATGGGTTTACTATTCGCGCTTCCTGATCCAATTGTTATTTCTTCCTGGCTCTGGAGGGTTCCTCTGTCCGTCCTATCTTCGGCATCCCCTTCTGAATTCTCGCGAGGTAATTGCCTTCTTTGTCTTCGTCTTTTTTTTGGTTGAAGAAGAGGATGTTGAGGATCAGGAATCCCCATGATACTGTCGATCCTCTCACGGCCACCAGAGCCCCTCGCGTCTCAAGCCCAAAGTGGCCCTGAGAAGGGTAAGAGTTTGCTTTTTGATGACTTCATTCGGTGTAGGGGTCCTTCCAGAGCCAGGGGATCATGCGTCCCGGTGACAGTGCTCGACGCGGTTTCTTTCGTCCCCTATTCCATGGTCGAGAGGATCAGGGTGGAGTGTCTTTCTCATCCGTACGGAGTCCGGGTCACATTTATCGACGAACGGGTTTGCTTCCATGGGGACCACGAGGTTAGAGTGTATACCGAGTTGTTTTGGCTTGGGCTTCATTTCCATCTTCACCCCTTACTTGTCCAGGTATTGACCTCTCTACATGTCTCCATGTGCCAGCTGACCCCGTATTCGATCCCTTCGTTGGTCGGCTTCATTGTGATCTGTCAGTTGCATGGGTTGGAGTCGATCTTACCGATCTTCTTCCATTTCCATCAGGCCCGGTCTATCTTCTCTGGCACATGGCTTCATATTGCTGCCAGGGGTGGCAGGGAGCTCTTGTTGGGTTTGCCCCATTGGATTGGCGACTGGAAGAATGACTACGTTTTTGTTACTTTTTCTGGGAATGTCGATATTCTTACTTGTTGGGGAAGTTTGGTCGCCAGAGATGTGGCGTCCACTCTTTCTAATGTCGACCAAACTTCGGTTGATTTTTTGATGACCTTGCCTAGGGATGAGAGATTGTTCTGGGCCTTATTGGACAGTCTCCTCCTTAAGAATGTCATGTGGTCCCCTTGTAAAGTCAATCTTCATATTTCGTTCTTCTTCTTAGCATACCCTGATTCTCTTTTCTTATGCAGGAATGTCGGGTCAGGAATTTAAGCATCCCTCCAACTCATTCGACAGGGCTTCCAGGGCTCTCGGGAAAATCCCTCTGGCCACGCGCCACGTCGTCTAGAGGAGGAAATGCAACGGGCGGCCGATGCACCAGTCGGGACATTGAGGCCGATGGAAGCCCACCCGGTCGTAACTTTGGTTGCTGAGAATGATCCCTCGGCTGCGGGAGGCCTGGTCATCATTCCTGATGACATGGCCCTCGTAGTGGTGGGCTCGGCCAGCTCCGAGGGGGGCCCCTCTGAGTTGGTCGGGGGCCAAATGAAGAAGAGAGGTCACTCTTCCTCGGGTTCTAAAACGCCAGAGAAGAGGGTGATTGAGGCAAGTGTCGACGTGGTGGCCCCAGACCCGTCGCCCCCCTTAGGAAGAGTTCGCTAGCTCCGGGGGAGGTTTCCCGACCCGGACGAGCTAAACGGACTCCTGTCGACCCGATGCGAATATTGTCGGTGCTCGGGCCTGTCCCCGGGGCACCATCTGGCGAGTCGGTCTTTGAGGACCGGGGTGTAGCCATTCGTCTGGTGCAGGATTCTGCTCTTCCAAGGGATTGTTCCCTCCTAGGAAAGGTTGGCCCTACGTACCTAGCAGGCTACATGGTATGGGCAAGCCAGCAGGTTGCTCCTTTTCCCTCCTTTTTAACGTTCAGTAATTCCGAGCATTCTCAATCCTTTTGCTTCGAAGATGTCTTCGATGTCGGTCGAGGCCCGGCGGCGCTCAGCGTAAATGGTCAGGTCATGGCGGCCATTGAGCAAGAGCATCAGAGGGCAGAGTCAGCTGAGAAAGTTGAGGGGGTTTTCGTGGAGCTGCGTTCTGCCCTACTTCATGTTGCCGAATTGTCGTTGGAGGTAGGGAGGATACAAGAGGCGTTGACGGTTGCCGACATCTCTCAGGCAGCGGCAGTGGAGTCTGCGGAAGAGGCTTTATCCCTCGTCCGGGAGGCGCATAGGAAGGATAGTGACGAGCTTTCGTTCGAGATTGCTTCCTTGTAGCAGGTGGGCCCCGAGTGTCTCGTCACAGAGGTTGTAACGGGCTACGAGGAGATCCTAGCCCCGCGGATCGCAAACTCCTTCATGGAGGGTTTTCGGGCATATGAGGAGCTGGTTCAGCGAATGCTTCCTCGTTCCTCAGGCCATCCCGACTAGCCTGTTAGGGACGGAGGACATGGGAGATGCCGAACCGACTGGAGAGGCCCAAGCCCAAGCCGCCGCTCCATAGGCATCATAGATTGTCTCTTCCTCTCTCCTCTTGTAAAAGACCCTCTTTTTGATTTTCATGTAAAATACCCCCTTTTGACTTTAAATGGAATTTTCGCAGCTATGTTTTAAACTTTTTTCATGCATTGGACTTGTTTCAGTCTGCCTCCCTTTCCGCGGCTCGTGTCAAAGTTGGCGGGTGGCTCGAGTCGAGGGAAGCATTTTTTTGGGGGAGATATTAACCAATCAGGGCTGGAGGTCTAACCGATTTGTCAAGGAAGTGGTTTCCCGCCTTTTGGTCGATGGAATGGTGGGCTCGCTGGGGGAGTTGCCCGCCTCATCACGGTCGATGGTAATCGGCCCGCTGGGAGAGTTACCCACAACCTTGCAGTCGATAGGTTGGTTGACCTACTTGGGGGATGCCACCAGGCTTATGGTTGATCGAAAGATCGGCATACTGGGGGAACTGCCTCTAGCCTTACGATCGATCGAATGATCAACTCGCTTGGGGAGTTTCCCCCAGCTTTTCGGTCGATCGAATGATCGGCATGCTGGGGGAGTTTCCCCCAGCCTTACAGTCGATCGAATGATCGGCCTGCTGAGGGAGTTGCCCTAGCCTTACAGTCGATAAGTAATCGGCTTGCTGGGGGAGTTTCCCCCAGCCTTACGGTCGATCGAATGATCGGCCCACTGGGGGAGTTGCCCCCAGACTTACGGTCGATCGAATAATCAGCTTGCTAGAGGAGTTTTCCCCAACCTTACGGTCGATAAGTAATCGGCCTGCTGGGAGAGTTGCCCCAGCCTTACGGTCAATCAAATGATCGGCCTACTGGGGGAGTTTCCCCCAGCCTTACGGTCGATCGAATGATCAGCCTGCTGGGGGAGTTGCCCCAGCCTTACGGTCGATCGAATGATTGGCCTACTGGGGGAGTTGCTCATAGCCTTACGGTCCATAAGTAATCGAATTGCTGGGGGATTTGCCCCAGCCTTACGGTCGATTGAATGATCGGTCTACTGGGGGAGTTACCCACAGCCTTATGATCAATAAGTAATCGGCATGCTGGGTGAGTTGCCTCCAGCCTTATGGTCGATAAGTAATCGGCCTGCTGGGGAAGTCGCCCAGCCTTACGATCGATAAGTAATCGGCCTACTAGGGGAGTTGCCCCAGTCTTACGGCCGATTGAATAATCGGCCTACTAGGAAAGTTGCCCAACCTCCCAGTTGATAAGTAATCGGCCTTCTGAGGGAGTTGCCCCAGCCTTACGGTCGATAGAATGATCAGCCTACTGGGGGAGTTACGCCCAGCCTTACGGTCGATAAGTTATCGGCCTGTTGGGGGAGTTGCCTACAGCCTAATGGTCGATATAATGATCGGCCTGCTGGGGGAGTTTCCCCCAACCTCACGGTCGATAGAATGATCGGCCTGCTGGAGGAGTTACCCCCAGCCTTACGGTCGATTAATGATCGACCTACTGGGGGAGTTGCCCCCAGCCTCACGGTCGATAGAATGATCGGCCTGCTAGGGGAGTTGTCCCCAGCCTCACGGTCGATAAGTAATCGGCCTGCTGGAAGAGACCAATCTCGAGTTCTCGACCAAGCTATGGAGGAGAAATATGAGGTGGAAGAAGGTATGTGAGGATTCGGTATACCTGGGTGTCAAGTATTCAAAATTTGGTCCTTTTGCGTTCTATTCTTCGGGTCTCTTATAGAGTCCCACATGTCAACGCCTTCATGGAGTTAACCATTCCTCCCATCATGCCCGCCCGCATTGATGGTCCCTTGAATGTCGATCAAGGTAAATGTAATGGCAGCTTTAACGGTGATAAAGGCGGGCACGGTCTAAGGAGAGGTTTCCCCTTTTGAGAGGGTCAACCGCCTATTGGATGGCAGTCTTGGGCCGCTACACTTCGACCCGCCCCTGGGCCCCTTTGGGCCAGGGCCGGGTGCGGTTTTGGGCCTAGCGGTCGTCTTGCCTGTCTCCGGCCCATTTGGGGGGTTGTATCACCATGGATGTCGATGAAGTGAATGGTGTTAACCAAGACATAGATGAAGTTGATATGCATGAAGGAGTTAGTCAAACACAAGCATCAAACTGGAATATGACCGATAAAGGGAAGAAGATGAAGACAATGTATAAGGGTTGGGAACAATTCAGTAAGCTTCACATCGGTGAAAATGTCAAACACAATTGATCGCATCATTTTTATTTTTTCTGTTCTTATTACAAATCATGCAGAAACCATGAAGATTATAAAAAATGACTGCAAATATTTTACTTTCAGATAGAAATTGGGAAAATTCTTTATCCATGTAAGAATCTAGTATCTTTTCATAATGTCAATGTATAAGTTAGTTTCTTATTTAATTAATTTCTTTGCTTGTTTGATCAAAATTTAGAAGTTAATTTAATTGTTTCTCCTATTTTTTATATAAAGAGAGGCATGACCACATAGGAGCTTCAATGTGACTACAATGTTTTTGCTGCTCTTCAAATTCATCTTCCATCCCTCTTTAGTTATTGGCTTTTAGCTCAATGATCCTATCAATATACTTAAACATACAAAACTATTACTATTAGTCTCTTTCAGGTTGTAGGTCTTATTTTGAACTTTGTTATGTTGAAAAATGAAGGGTTCACCTTTACATATTATCGGATAACTTCTTTCTAGATTTTATGTAATTTACAACTTAAAATTTTCTATTTATATTGATTGCTTTATATTCATGCATATTTGTGGTATTCATCATTGTATCTGTATCTAAGACTTGTTTTCGTTTTCACAGTCTACGAACTAAGTTAATATAATGGGGCACCGTTATTTCACGCCTTTGCTAATAGGCTAACTTTTCATTCAAAAATATGATAACACATATATGATTGTTAAACTATCAAAAGATGTTCTTTTAATGATTATAAGATTCCAGTAACAAAAGAAAAAACTAAGGAGCGCATATAAAAAAACTAAGGAGAGCGTATATTTCAACTAGAATGTAACCTCCCCTTTTCATCATTACTTTATTCATGTTTGAAGAGAATTCTATGGTTTAGTGTATGCCTGCTTTTCAAGGAAATTGAATTGAAATGATGTTGAGAAAGTATATTCATGTAGTGAGAAGCCTTTTCACATAGCTTAAAACTTTCTTGTGACCATCATTTTCCATACGTATTCAATATAGACTATATGTCTTAGTCCATTGTTATCTAATTTCTCTACTTGACTATCAATTTACTAAACGTGATTTGGTAGAGCTAATTTTTTTCTTTTACTTACTTGAATTGCCAGCAACATATTTATATTGCAATAGCTAGGCTATCTCCGTCCAAAACAATAAAAGCTACATCCCTCTAAAACAACACCCCAAAAATAGGCTCTAATCAGTAAGCCCACAAAAACCATATTGAAAATTTTCAAACCAAAATCCACAGCCACAAGAGATCATCCACTTAATGGGCTATCAGGCCGGGACGGGCTGGTAATGTTTTCATGGCATGCCTGGGCTGCCCCTTAATGATCCGAATTCTTATTGGGCTATGCCCTCTTCCTTCAAATATCCTGCTGTTACGCTGCTTCCAAATATGTCAAACCATGGCTGCCAAAGCTGTTTTTGCCAGGATGCTCACACTATCTTTCTTAGTGTAAAGGCAGATAATAAGACCACCCACACTTGGGAGAGAGGTTGATGCAGAAATGGTGATTCCCAGCTTAAGAAGACTCATGCAAAGAATATAACGAGAGTAACTGCATTCAAAAAATAGGTGATCAATAATCTCTAAGCATCATCCTCACATAATATGCATGCATGACTGGTGGTGATCCCCCACTTATGTAGGATGTCTCTAGTGAGGAGTTTACCATGAAATGCACGAAGGAGAGTAATTTCCATCTTGGGAATATGTTTACTATATCAGACGATGCTGTAATAAGCAAATGGGATGCCCCTCTTGCGAGAGCCATCCCATGCATTACGGAAAGTGCATACAGTCCCAGATATCATATCAATATACTTAAACATATAAAACTATTACTATTAGTCTCTTTCAGGTTGTAGGTCTTATTTTGAACTTTGTTATGTTGAAAAATGAAGGGTTCACCTTTACTTATTACTGGATAACTTTTTTCTAAATTTATGTAATTTACGACTTAAAATTTTCTATTTATATTGATTGATTTTTATTCATGCATATTTGTGGGATTCATCACTATATTTGTATCTAAAACTTGTTTTCAGTTTTCACAGTTATTTCACGCCTTTGCTAATAGGTTAAGACATTGAAACTTTTCATTCTATAATATGATAACACATATATGATTGTTAAACTATCAAAAGATGTTCTTTTAATGATTATAAGATTCCAATAACAAAAGAAAAAACCAAGCTGATCATATATTTCAACTAGAATGTAACCTCCCTTTTTCCTCGTTACTTTATTTATGTTCTGAAAAGAATTCTATGGTTTAGTGTATGCCTGCTTTTCTAGGAAATTGAATTGAAATGGTGTTGAGAAAGTATATTTATGTAGTGAGAAGCCCTTTCACATAGATTAAAACTTTCTTGTGACCTTCATTTTCCATAAGTATTCAATATAGACAATATATGTCCATTGTTGATAGGACTATTTTGACCGAGCCCGGAGAGCCAGGTCAACTACGACCAGTCAACCGGCCTACTACGGCCTTGGGATCCGGCCCAAGGATCTCACGGGCGGGTCGCGCTTCTCCACCCAAGACGAAGGCCCAACTGACTGCCCACTTCATTAGTGGAGGAAAATATGGCCCGGCTTAATGGCCATCATTCTCTAGCCATCATGGCTATCTAATTATGACCCAGCTTAATGGCCATCACTCTCTAGCCATCATGGCTATCTAATTATGGCAACCGCCGAATGCCATCACTCTCGCCAATAATGGCCCGACTTAAATGACCATCACACTAGCCATCATGGCACGCCAAATATGGCAACCGCCCATGGCCATCACTCTCCAGCAATCATGGCTCGACTTCATGGTTATTACTCCCGCCATCATGGTCAGCCAATTATGGCAACAAGCCATTACGGCCAGCCAATTATGGCAATCACTCATGGCATTCATCACGTCATCAAGCGAGCGCAATTAGGGGGTCACCACTTCCCCATTTGCACGTCCCCATGAATGGCAGCCATGATATCACATCATGGCACATTATGAGGAGGATTGACCTATATGAGGAGAGGGGGTGGCGTCATCCAAAGGGGCCGGAGCTTCACGATCTACAACGGATGTATCTCATACCCCATTTTTACACCTTCTTCCACTTAAGATATTTCTCCTCCATAGCTCGGCCGAAGGATGGGTGCTTGGTCTCTCCGCGAACCAAGCCCGATCCCACCGAGCATCTATCAGACCAGATCTGACTTTGGCATCAGAGGGGAATCGGTCGGAACCAAGGTCTGACCCCCTGACGAGCTCCATCCTCTATTCAGGTCCAGGAGATCCAGTGACGCCGAGGCTACCCCTCGGCGTCTTCCCAGCTAGAGCCAAGCGCATCGTCCCCGAGTCCGCTCATCTCCACCACCAGGAGTTCGTCGCTCCGCCGAGGCTACCCTTCGACGGGCCGACGCGAGGATCCGCGCGTCCCTCTCTGAGCGACCCCGCCTTCAACCGATCCTGGAGGGTGACATCCCGCCGAGGCTACCCCTCGGCCTGCCGAAGAATGGAACCGCGCCTTCCTGCTTAAGCGAACGCGCCATCGGCCGACCCCACGGGTCATCTCCGTCTCACGTGACAGCCACGACTACATAGGGGTCCCGCGTGTCCCCTTTGACCGCGTTGACCCCGCACCCTCCATACTATCGATTTGCGGAGAAAATTCACCCGTAGACATCTGGCGCCATCTGTAGGAACGAGTTGATGCCCATGTCACCAACCACACCGACGATCACTCGTTCCAGTAATCAAAATCTAGTGTCCCCTTGGGACGAAGGGGAGGGGAGAAGCGAAGGGAGCCGCGAAGCCAGGGGTTCGCCCATAAGAAATTGGAGCACATATTCTTTCCAATGACTCTTCAAAAACTCTACATAGATTCTCCAGTAAGATTCTTAGCGCTTCGCTTCATGAACCTCCCAAGGCTCTAAGACCAAAGTCAACCCCACCTTCATAAAAAATCAACAGGACTCCGTTCATTCATCACCGAGTTCCCTGGTGTTGTCCGCCACCCCCGCGAGCCCGACATGTTGGCCCCATCTGAGCGCTGTGCCGTCCTCACGTTCAACATTGACTCCCTTGATCTAACTCGGCCTCACCCTCGCCGACAACGACAACAACCAGCCCGACCTCGGATCTGACGCTCAGCATGCCTGTGAGTTCAACTTCAAGGATTTCGATGTCGATCGTGACCTCCACTCTCTCGAATCAATCGAGTTAATAGAAGTAAGCGGAATCGATTTCGAGAAGATCTAGGCGAGCGGCATCGACGCTATGGATTTTGCCAACTTGCTCACGTCGTCAGGCTTGGTACCGAACGATCAATTGGATCGCCTTCCACAGTGCCTATGACTTTGCCTACCTGATCGAGATCCTCTTGCCGAGTTGAGCACACCAAGCATGGCAGAGCATGGGAGGCATGTCGTTCTGGGCTACCACCATGCCGAAGCGCTTACCTGCCGAGCGCCCCCCACCAAACTGCAGAGCACGTGGAGCTGCAAACCACACGAGCACCTGTCTACACTTGGCCGCCGACTCGCCCAGATCAGGAAATGGTATAAGCAAGCTGAATGTGAACAATATGTCGATGGATCTGTTGATCACCGTCGTCTCTTTCGGAAACGCCGGGAAGCCACGTCGTCCCAACTGCCGTATTCAATCATTCGAGCATCCGCACTGAACGAGCTCGAGGCCAATCCGAGCTCAAAACTTGTCCGAGCCTACATGCCAATCCCCAAGTTCCCATGGTCTCTGATCGGGAGGGGAAGATCGACCCGGCAGAGCACCGGGCCTGTCGACGCTCGAGATTACGGGGCTCCATCGGGGCTCATTTTTGAACCGCCGATCCAATCTCGCCACCCTCAGGTGTGAGCTCCTTCGAGCTGGCATGGGCTCGAGGCGATCCCCTTCGAGCTGATCTGAGCGGCTGAGCTCGCTGCTTCAGATCGAAGACCTCCGACCCACCACCGAAGCTCGTCGACCCAGACGCGAGGCCTACCTCCGACCTTGAGATGCGATCCTCGGATCTGACGTCCAACTCTGTGTGGCTTCATCTGACCTAAATCGAAGTTTCGTCCGAAGTTCGAGGCACCCACATCTCGATCATTCAGAGATCAAGGCTCTCGTCGTTGATCAACAGGATACGAGATTCCCCTTGTGCTAGCGTCCGATCTCAGATCGGAGCTCCGATTTACAACCTTCGTTCACCTAGCACACTCGCAGAGGAAGAAATCTCATTCGACCCAACGGATGGTCGTCACTTGCAGACGCGTCGACCAGGAGGGCTTCGAATCCAGCGACCTTCGAGCCAACTCCAAGCTCGTCGATCAATAGAGCTTCAATCCCGACAATGTTCGAGCTTATCTGAGCTCATCGACCCAGCGAAATTCCAGATATGTAGAAACACGAGGATACAGATCTTCGAGTGATTCTCTGCTTGGCTGTCGATAGCTCACCGTCCATGCAAACATTTGCCAACATTAGCATGACTGGGATAAACAAGCTTCAAGAGGAAGGAGCATCGATCTTCACCGAATCCCAGCTCGAGCAGCAACGAGGATCGCTGGACGAGAGGAGTCATCGCCAACGATCGATCCGATCATCATCCAAGCTCTGATTTCTTGTTGCTAATTTCCGATCCGGGCCTCGTTTGTTGCTGACCTCCGATCCAGACCTCCATCGAGCCTGGATCGGGATGATGTTTGACCCAACAATTGCTCGACACTGGTGGAAGCCCGCTCGCCCCCTCCCGAAGCTCGAGCACGCGCCCAAAGTGATGCCGATGATCAAGGAAGAAGTGAAACTGATGCTTCCATTTCATCGATCCCCAGGGTTCGTCGGATCGGAGACGAAGCAGTCCTAGCATCAGATCGGAGGCGATGCAACTCATGGCGGTGGATCTTCTCAGATGAGGCGGACATGGTGTCTGGTCTCCTTCGATGAAGCGGCCCAGGCGTTGGATTCTCTCCGATGAAGCAGCCCTAGCATCAGATTGGAGGCGATGCAACTCACGGCGGTGGATCTTCTCAGATGAGGCGAACATGGCGTCGGGTCTCCCTCGATGAAGCAGCCCAGGCGTTGGATTCTCTCTGATGAAGCGATCAAAGCGTCGGATCTCCTTCGATGAAGCGGCTCAGGCATTGTATTCCCTTCGATGAAGCGGCCCAGGCGTTGGATTCTCTCCGATGAAGTGACCAAGGCGTCAGATCTCCTTCGATGAAGCGGCCTAGGCATTGGATTCCCTTCGATGAAGCGGCCCAGACGTTGGATTCTCTCCGATGAAAAGACCAAGGCGTCGGATCTTCTCCGATAAAGTGGCCCAGGAGTTGGATCCTCTCCGACGAAGCAGCCAAAGCGTCGAATCTTCTCCGAGCAGTCTACCCAAGAGTCAGATCATCTTCGATGATTCTGCCAAACTCTCCCCCTCCTTCAATCCAAGCTCGATCAAAGCTCACGAAGGTCGTACGAGGTTCAATAGAGCTTTCTCCAGAGTATGAGCAGAGCTCCCGAAGCATCGATCCGTGAACGGCCCAAGGAAACTCACCCACTCGTCAACCCGGACCTTCAACAGATCTCCTCGACCTTGTTCTACTAGACCAACGACGATCCCTCTGACCATCTTCTAGGTCAACGGTGATCTTGGACCTTTGACAGATCTCCCCCGACCCTCTTTTGGGTCAATGACGATCTCCTCCGACCCCCACCTTCGGTTAGCGCGGGTTCCTCCGACTCTTTACCGCATTGACCGAACAACCAAGTTCGAGGCTCCGCTCAATTATTGGCCTGAACTTCGATCGAACCACCTCGGCCTTCGACCCGGAGGCACAACCCATTGGGGTCATCGATGTGCGCCTCCGATCCTCAACTGGGTCGATCTCTCCAACCATCACCAAGGGGGGTCGAACTTGGTTGACAGAAACTGAGTTTGGCCCTGAAGTTTGTCGGAGTTTAATTTGAGCATCTAGACCACTCCTCCGACCGTGGCCGAGCTGATCTGGCCGAAGCACCATCGTCTGAGTTCGAGCATCCAGACCGCTCCTCCGACCGTGGCTGAGCCGATCTGGCCGAAGCATCACCGTCTGAGTTTGAGCATCCAGACCGCTCCTCCGACCATGGCTGAGCCGATCTGGCCTAAGCACCATCGTCCGAGTTCGAGCAACCAAGCAGCTCTGCCGACCGTGGTCGAGCCGATCTAGCCGAAGCCCCACCGTCCGAGTTCGAGCGTCCAGACCGCTCCTCCGACCGTGCTGTTGGGTCCCTGCTTTCCGAACTGCTCCTGCATCCACCCGAGCTGGACGAAGTAGTGGCAGAGCACCAGCATGGAATCTTCGAAAGTCTTCACAAGGTCCTCACCCCTATCGTCAGCCATAAGTCGAGGAGCAACTCCCCTCGCAACTGAACGAATGGATCGATCGAAGGGCTGGGGCAACCCCCCAGCTGGCCGGTCACTCCTACGTCGGCCGTAAGTCGAGGGGAAACCCCCCTCGCAACCGAACGGATCGGTCGTAAGGCTGGGGGCAACCCCCCAGCGGGCCGATCACACGATTGACCCTAAGACTGGGACTAGCTCCCCCAGCAGGCCAATCAACCCGTCGATCATAAGGCTAGGGGCAACTCCCCTAGCAGACAGACAAGATCAACCGTAAGGCTGGGGGCAACTCCCCAGCTGGCTGATCACTCGATTGACCATAAGACTGAGTGGTAGCTCCCTCAGCAGGCCAATCGACCCACCAACCATAAGGCTGTGGGCAACTCCCCCAGCTGGTCGACCCACTCCTTCGTCGGCCGTAAGTCGGGGGCAACTCCCCTCGCCACCAAACAAACGAGATCGATCGTAAGGCTGGGGGCAACTCCCCCAGCAGGTCGACCCACTCCTTCGTCGGCCGTAAGTCGAGGGGCAACCTCCCCGTCACCGATCGAACGAGATCGGTCGTAAGACTGGGGGCAGCTCCCCCAGCTGGCCGACCAAACTCCTTCGTAGGCCGTAAGTCGAGGGGCGACGCCCCTCGCAACCGAACGAATCTCGGACCGACGATCTATCGTCACTAGCCAACTCCACAAGACGGACCAAATTTTACAAAAGGAGCATCCTATCCCCCTTATACTACATCTCCCGACCTCCACCTCAACAACGGTAGAGCTCAGAAGATAGGGGCAATTGATATGACTATTTTGACCGAGCCCGGAAGAGCCAGGTCAACTACGACCAGTCAACCGGCCTACTACGGCCTTAGGCTCCGGCCCAAGGATCTCACGGGCGGGTCGCGCTTCTCCACCCAAGACGAAGGCCCAACTGACTGCCCACTTCATTAGTGGAGGAAAATATGGCCCGGCTTAATGGCCATCATTCTCTAGCCATCATGGCTATCTAATTATGGTCCAGCTTAATGGCCATCACTCTCTAGCCATCATGGCTATATAATTATGGCAACCGCCGAATGCCATCACTCTCGCCAATAATGGCCCGACTTAAATGACCATCACTCTAGCCATCATGGCATGCCAAATATGGCAACCGCCCATGGCTATCACTCTCTAGCAATCATGGCTCGACTTCATGGTTATTACTCCCGCCATCATGGTCAGCCAATTATGGCAACAAGCTATTACGGCCCGCCAATTATGGCAATCACTCATGACATTCATCATGTCATCAAGCGAGCGCAATTAGGGGGGTCACCACTTCCCCATTTGCACGTCCCCATGAATGGCGGCCATGATATCACATCATGGCACATTATGAGGAGGATTGGCCTATATGAGGAGAGGGGGTGGCGTCATCCAAAGAGGCCGGATCTTCACGATCGACAACGGATGTATCTCATACCCCATTTTTTACACCTTCTTCCACTTAAGATATTTCTCCTCCATAGCTCGGCCGGAGGATGGGTGCTTGGTCTCTCCACGAACCAAGCCCGATCCCACCGAGCATCTATTAGACCAGATCTGACTTTGGCATCGGAGGGGAATCGGTCGGAACCAAGGTCCGACTCCCTGACGAGCTCCCTCCTCTATTCAGGTCCAGGAGATCCAGCGACGCCGAGGCTACCCCTCGGCGTCTTCCCAGCCAGAGCCGAGCGCATCGTCCCCGAGTCCGCTCATCTCCACCACCAGGAGTTCGTCGCTCCGCCGAGGCTACCCTTCGGCGGGCCGACGCGAGGATCCGTACGTCCCTCTCCGAGCGACCCCGCCTTCAACCGATCCTAGAGGTTGACATCCCGCCGAGGCTACCCCTCGGCCTGCCGAAGAATGGAACCGCGCCTTCCTGCTCAAGCGAACACGCCATCGGCCGACCCCACGGGTCATCTCCGTCTCACGTGACAGCTGCGACAACACATGGGTCCCGCGTGTCCCCTTTGACCGCGTTGACCCCACACCTCCATACTATCGATTTGCGGGGAAAATTCACCCGTAAACATCTGTTATTGAATTTTTCTACTTGACTGTCAATTTACTAATTGTGATTTGGTAGAGCTAATTTTGTTTTTTTATTTCACTTACTTGAATTGCCAACAACATATTTATATTGCAATAGCTAGGCTACCTACCTACAAAACAATAAAGGCTACTTCCATCCAAAACAACACCCCAAAAATAGGCTCTAATCAGTAAGCCCACAAAACCACACTGCAAAGTTTCATAACAAAATCCATAGCCACAAAAGATCATTCACTTAACAGGGCATCAGGTCGGAACAGGCGGGCCGATAATATTTTCATGGCATGCCGGGCCGCCCCTTAATGGCACGAATTCTTATTAGGCCATGCCGGTCAAGTCCTTAAAGAAAATCACACCAGGCCGAATTGCCACCCCTAGTGTGTGTAATCCTATCCTAACCCGCTCTCCCCTTTATTTTTCTCAGCCCAACCCATCCATTACCACAGGTCCACACATCTCTCCCTCTCTCCCTCTCCAAACAAAACAAAAACAATAAAAATCCACTTACACGAGACTTGCCAGAGCACAGAACGATGCACCACTTGCCCCTTTCTCTGATCATTTTGATAATGGCTTAAAATAAATATTTTGCTTATTTATTAGAACTAATGAATGATTAATAATGCACTTTTAATTCATTTATTTCAAAATAGATTCTCAAATTATTCCATCTAAGAAATGCCCAATTATCCACCGGGTAATTTTAATGATTAAATGATTAAATTGATTAATAAATTTTGATTGAGCCCGTTTATGAAATCTGGTTGTGCTATTAGAACTTCCATTGATGCTAATAGAATAGCTTTAGGTTGCTATTCTAATGTTATTCCATGTTTGTATATTGTGATGTACGTAGTAGCTATAAGGCCTCTTTTATCTTTCAACTACGTTTAATGTTCACTGATCAATGAAAGATTAAACTTACTGTTCACTAATTTATAATTATTAAAACAATTAAAAAAATCATGTTTGTCTTTAAAGCATGATATCCATAACAACCATCCTTTGTAACCATAAAAAAATTGAAGTTAACTTTTAAAATTAAATTTACTTTAAAGCATGATATCCATAACAACTTTTTGAATCCATTTTTTTTTTTTCACAAACAGAACTCAAAACAGTCCATCGACGCTCTATGGTCCTTTTCAATCTCCACTTTCCAACGCATTTTCAATCAAAATCATGTCATATGAGGCAACTCATATGCACTCTTACATAAAGAGGACAAGTACACAACTGCCCCTTTATCTAAGAGGACTTTATATCATACGTACGATACCCATTAGTCACAATAAAAAACACGTACCCATCCAAACGTAGGTTGCATGTCACATCAAGATCCTACAACCTACTTTACTGCGGCTGAACGATCCAAACTTTCATATTCTTTCCTTTTTTTTTTCTATTTCTTATTAATTTTACCATTACTGTAATCCAAATTATGTTAATTAGATATACGTGGTGACAGAGAACACAACGTGGTGCTGTGGTGTAGTGGTTATCACGTTTGTCTTACACACAAAAGGTCCCCAGTTCGATCCTGGGCAGCATCACCAACAATCATTAGATACGTTTTTGTCTCCGTTTTAAAGGTAAGGTACTTTTATTTTACTTCATGTTTTGTTTTAGCTGTATTATTATTTAGTTACTTTTAAACTGAATTTATCATAGATAATAAATTGTCTTACTTCCTGCAGCTACCATCAAAACGTTCCACTTACTCAGGCTCTTCAATTGAAGCAAGAATATCTACCCATTCAATTTGGATCTCGATTGGTCACATGGTTCCTTCATGTTGTTATCAATGGACTGGCCCTCATCGATTCACCCATCCAAATGATGACATCACTCTATACTTCCTTCAAGGACTTGGCCGAACATTTCATGACATCACGGGACCGATCTGCACTCGAGAAACGTCTCTGACCTTTAGGGAAACGTACAATCTCATTTGTTACGACTAATGTCAGCGAGCCCAAAGCGCAACGGTCCACGGTCCAATCTCAAAGGAGAAGTCCGCTAGAGAAGACGGGCCTTCCCAAAGGAGGCCCACAGACGGAGCGGAAGGCCCAATCACCTCGCCCTCAGGTACACCCGACCGGCCCCCGTACGGCCGGATTAACCGCCCCCCTAATCCGCGATCCCATGATGGCCATTAACGACCCGTTAATAGGCCACCTCACCACGTCGCACGAAGGGGAGGAGGCGGAGGCGGATCGTGGGGACGAGAAATGAGGCATGACGTGGGGCAATCAGGAAGAACCCTATAAGGGGGAGGGCAGGATGACGAAGCAAATGGGGTGAAAAAACTCAGGTAACCCACACAGAGGTACTCCATCAACGACCTAGGCTTTCGCCATACCATTTCCTCCCTCCCCCAATACTCGCGCCGCCTGGGTCGACGTTCCGGCTTCTTCACAAGCCGGATCTCCCCCGCCGAGTATCCTTTCAGATTCTAATCTGACTTAGGCATCGGAGGGGCTTTGGCCGGAACCTAGGTCCGGCCTCCCTGACGAGTTTCTTCATCTGTCCAGGAAGAAGACATCCGAGACGCAGAGGCTACCCCTCGGCGTCGGTCGGCCATCATCGACGCAGTCGCCAGGAGGACGACTGATCAAGCACCGACTCAATTGCAAGGCGCCGAGGCTACCCCTCGACGCAGACACGACCGAGGCCGAGCTCGACTCGACCGAGGCCAAGCGCGAATCACCGAGCCGAGGCTTCCCCTCAGCTCTCCCACGCCGAGCACAAGCGAACTCGGCGAACCCAAGGGACCCCCAAACCGGCCCCTTGACCACGTTGATCACACATCTGGCGGTCAACGAGCAGTGGTGAGAAAACACCTGTAAACATCTGGCGCCGTCTGTGGGAACGAGCTAACACCCACGTCAAACCACCAAAATGGAACCCGTCGGCAACGGCCTGGGGTGCAAGCCGCCCATTCCGGAGGAGGGCGCGTATCACTCCCCCATCGAGAACCTGAACGGTCACGCTGCCGGGGAAACCAACGACGCCTTGCTGGCCACACAGGGGCAACTCCGAGCCTATGCGCAGGAGACCAACACCAACATCCAAACTTTAGCCGTGACGATTCAACAGCTTGTCAGCAGCACTCCTACCCCCGAAGGTGGGGAGAGGCGGGCTCACCGCCACGAAGGGGAACGTCGATCCCTTCGCTCCGCTGTGGTCATCGACCACTGAAAAAGAATGCGAAATTCGGAAGGGAAGATCACCGGGCCCATCTTTTCTCCGGCACGTTCCCCCACTCCCACCTCGTTCAGAGAGGGAAACGGGAGGGACTCGGAGCAGACAGGCGACGTTTCCAGGACGGCCTCGTCCGCACGTCCAAGGTCAAACAAGCGCAGGCGGGATGATCGGTGATCAACAAGCGTCCAATCTGAACGGAGTGGAGTTAGCCGACAAACCCACCACCAGGAAAGCCGGAGAGAATGTTCACGCCGATCAAGTCCGGCACCCAAGCCGACGAAGACCCGGGAGGAGGTCAGACCGCCACCAGCCCCCCCCCCCCCCCCCCCCGTTGCAGCCGAACGGCAAGGAGGCGGGCGAGGGAGAGCGGCCCGGGTGCATCAGCGGGGAACGATGCCCCTTGACCCGGAGGATAACCGAGGCACGAATACCCTCGAACTTCAAGGTACCAACGCTGGAGAAGTACAACGGCGTCAGTGACCCCGCGGATCATGTGATGGACTACGAGGCGGTCATGGCGTTTCAGGGAGCCGATGATACCCTGCTTTGCAGGGGCTTCTACTCCACCCTACGGGGGGCCGCCCGAACCTGGTACCTCAGCCTGCCCGGTCGGTCGATAGACAACTTCGACGAACTCACCCAGCTGTTCTGCAAGCAATTTATGGCCGGGCGACAGGTAAAACCTGATTCGGAACACTTATTCAATGTGGTGCAGGGACCGGCCGAATCTCTGAGGCACTTCATGCGTCGCTTCAATATGGAGCGATTGAGCGTGGATAGCTGTCCCGAGCTTGTTGTGAAGACGGCCTTGAAGAAAGGCCTTCGACACAGGGGCGTGAAGAAGTCGCTACATAGCGACCCGCCGAAGGACCTCGCCTAAATTATGGCCCGAGCGGAACGCTTCATGCTGACAGAAGAGGCACTGGCCGAGGATGAGAGAAAGGCTAGACGCGAGACCAAGCGCGGTGAGAAGGAGCGCCGCAGCACGGAGGAGCATCGATCGGAGAAGAGGGCTAGAGGAAAACCACGGAGGGAAGAGCACCGGCACTCCTCGGTGACCAACGCCCCAGACGTGATCCTAGCGCAAGCCCAGAAGGAGGGACACGCGGGCCGACCTCCCCGCAGAATGAGGAAAGGGGGGAGGGATGAAGAGAAATACTGCAAGTACCACAAGGATAACGGACACGACACCGACGACTGTTGGCACTTGAAGAAAGACATCGAGAAGCTGGTGAGTCGGGGGCACCTAAAGAACTCCGCCAACGACCCCGCCTCGGGGGAAGGAACGTCCAAACAGCAAGATAGGGGAAAAGGGGTGAACGCGGTCCAGACAATCACGTGTATCATCGAGTGAGGAGAATGGAATAAACAGCCGTCGCTCCACCAGGGGAGGGCTACCCTGCCAGAACCTCCCCTGTGTCTTGTTGCCTTTTTCCTTTTTTCCATTACTCCAAATGTATTGTCTCACAGAAATGAAGACATACAATGTCAATGCAAATTCTATCACCAGTTTTCTTAAACAGACGATTCTGGGCACGAAGGAGGGTTCGCTCAAGGCAAACCGCGGTCCGACTAATATAGACCATATCCGATCCACAGCTGCCCACTCCTTCGTCGGCCATAAGCCGAGGGGCAACTCCCCTCGCCACCGAACGACCTTCCTTCGTCGGCCGTAAGCCGAGGTGCAACTCTCCTCGCCACCGAACGACTCTCCTTCGTCGGCCGTAGGCCGAGGGGCAACTCCCCTCGCCACCGAACGACTCTCCTTCGTCAGCTGTAAGGCGAGGGGCAACTACCCTCGCCACCGAACGACTCTCCTTCGTCGGCCGTAAGCCGAGGGGCAACTCCCCTCGCCACCGAACGACTCTCCTTCGTCGGCCGTAAGCCGAGGGGCAACTCTCCTCGCCACCGAACGACTCTCTTTCGTCGGCCGTGAGCCGAGGGGCAACCCCCTCGCCACCGAATGACTCTCCTAAGCCGAGGGGCAACTCCTCTCGCCATCGAATGACTCTCCTTCGTCGAGGGGCAACTCCTCTCGCCACCGAATGACTCTCCTTCGTCGAGGGGCAACTCCCATCACCGTCGAACGAAGGAGACTTGTCCTCGTGGACCAAACGAAGCGCCCACTTACAAGGCATGATGCAACTCCCCCCGCCGAGAAGCGCGACTGCCAGTCCCGAGCTGAGGGGGACTTACCCCCGTAGACCGAGCAGAACACCCACTCCTAAAAAGTTGGGGGCGATGCCTCCTGCCGACGAGCGTGACCGACGGCCGGAGGCCTCGGGATGGCCTCCCTCGCGAGTCAAGTGACCTACCTACTCGCATGAGGAGGGCAATCACCCCGGCGAACAGACTCGCCCCGAGCTGGACAAGCTCAGGATAGCACCCCTAGACGAGGACGACGACATCTGCTCGACCTAGGAACAATAAAGGCTGTTTCAAAGGGGAAACCCTCGAAAAAGAGACCCGAGGAGAAGAAGAATTAACCAGAAGATATCATTTTCATTTATGGTATGGGTTACATATCACTCAACAACATCCTCACGAGCACAGCAGTTGACAACAAAATTTGTCACCCAAGAAAGGGGACGGGACACAAGGGCTTTACTGGGGTCCGGAGCGCAAGCGGCGGTGTCGTCAGGAGTCCGCAGCACCGTTGGTGACAACAAAATTTGTCACCTAAGAAAGGGGACCGGACACGAAGGCGCTTCAGGAGTCCGCAGCACCATTGGTGACAACAAAATTTGTCACCCAAGAAAGGGGACCGGACGCGAAGGCGCTTCAGGGGTCCGGAGCACGAGAGATAGCGTCATCTGGTGCCTCGCCATGCTCCGAGCCATGGGGATCGGCAGGTCCCGAGGAGGGGGGATCGGCTCCCGAGCAAGCTCCGTGAATTGCCGGAACGACTCCCTGATGACCTCCACTATGCGAGGAGCGAGAAGGTCTTCGTAAGACCCGAAGACTTCCTTCAGGACCGACGCAATCTTCGGTCTTATGGCCGTGTCGACACCCTTCTCGGCCTCCTCGGCAAAACGGAGCCTCCAACGCAGCTCGGCAAGCTGACCCCAGAGATCCTTCCTCTCTTGCCGGAACTTCTCCTCCGCTTCTCGGCTCAAGTCGTGAACGTCTTCAAGCTTCCGCTTGAGATCATGCACTTGAGACTCGAGTTCGTCAGCACGATGGCGTTGCTGCCGAACCTCCATGCGGGCACCCTAAAGCGATACGTCGGCCTCCCCGGCCCAGGCGCGCTCTCGACTCAGAGAGTCTTCTAGGCTCCTCAGCTGGGTCGACCGACGCTGCGCCTCGAGAGCCATCGCGGTGGCCTGTAGATAAAAAGGAGGTGGATTACACCGAGGGGGACCGAAAGGCAAAACGATCATCTGAAAAGGGACAGGAATCTGAACCTGTTGGAGGTGACCGACCAGAGAATCTGACAGAACGTCCACAGGGGACATCTCTAAAAGGGTGCGGTCCCCTGAAGGGACGGCGTCCGCCATCGGCCGGTCCACCAAGGCCAAATCGAGACCTGGAACCGAACCCCTGAGAGGATCAGCGAGGACCGCTGAGGCGCTCTGCGGGACGCGGACGGCCCCTGAGACCAAAGGGGCAGCCGAGAGAATATCAGCAGCGTGGCAGGGGGCGGCGGGCGACGCGACCACCCGGCCGGGACCCGTCGGCGCGACGACAGGCGACGGGGAAGAGGCGCGCCCGCCGTTCTTCCGCGATTTCTTCCCAATGGGGGTAGCGATCGCCGGAGGGGAGCGCTTGCGACTCCCGCTCACGGATGGTCGAGGAGCCGATCCGGGATCCTCAACAGGGAGGGGGTCAGCTCCAGAGACTTCCCCTTCGGGGACACCAGGTGCGGCCCGCGAGGGC
>JAULAV010005117.1:0-25000 GCA_030789695.1 Scilla litardierei | reverse complement strand
ACGAGTGAGTGTGATCGTGTGCTAGCAGTCGGTGTCACTATCTACATCGTGCAATAAGCTCCATATACACAAATCCAAGAAATGACCTAAATATCGATTCGATTCAGAAATAGCGGTGAATATATAGGTCAAGCATGCATGAGAAGAGTATGAGAATAGAAATGCATCATGTGTCAGGGACTCCACAGCTAGGGACTTGGTCATTACCTCACTATTGCCTAGATAATAGCTAGAAATTCCCTATTCCAAGTGTTTTCGAAAGCGACGGGGGTTGAGATAATGTGGAGTAGAACACTCGGTGCAAATTCTCGCCTTCCCTTTATTCTTGATAGGTAGGGAAATATTCACACACACATTTTTTTGGGTTTTGGGATATATGTATTTTTTTGGATTTTTGGCTATACATATGTATTTTTTTTTCTTTTCTCTTTTCCTTCCTTTTTTTGGGGTTTTTCTTTTTTCTCCTTTTTTTGGATTTTTGGATATTGGGATATATACATGTGTACTCTCCCAAGTGGGAGAACGGTACACGCCGAGGGGATTTGCACCAAGTAAAATAAAAAAGAAATGGGATTCTAAACACTTGGGCGAGGGAGATATTTCGCTAATCAGAGCATAGGCTAAAATGGGTTGCCCTAGTCCCAACTGTGGAATCCCGACACATGCGAAATGAAGCATACGATATGTATATTCATGCATACAGAAGCAGATAAGATAGGCAAATACTGCATATTCAAATCGAAGCATGATAATCTAGGGGGTCATTCCTGGACAGGTATATAAATCACAATCACAAAGTAGAAGCACACCAAACAGCTAGGCACGACAAACGACTCACATAAAGCAAAGTGGACCCACGATGCATGAAATACAAGAGGACTCGACTTCCTAGGGTTAGTGAATGTGATTATCGGAGCCATGCTAGGTGTGTGTATGATTTTTGTGGTGATTCATCATAGGGTTCATCTCTAGGAGAAAGAGATAAAAAGAGGAAAAGAAAAAATAAAAAAACGATAAAAACGACTCAGAAACGAAGAAAGAGACACAAATGACGCACGAAGTGCGACTCCCCCAAGCTGAAACTTGCATTGCCCTCAATGCAATAGAATTAAATATGGGAGGGCAATAAAAATGGGGGGGAATACGCGCCGACACAAAAAGATATGAAAGACAAGAAAAACGCACAAACGAAACTGAAAAGAAGAATAAAAATAAAAATCACACCACACGACATATAAACAGAAAATAAAAATAGAAAAACACACGACACAACATATAAAACAAACACACCAAGAAAACATCACATGACAGCACACATAAAAATTTGACATTCCCCATGCTAGACGTGACAAAGCTAGCGAAATAATGTGATCATGAATATGCAGAGATATGCAAGGGGGAGGTCAAAAAAGAAAAAAACAAAGTGAAATCAAAAAGCAGGAGAGGAATCATCCTCGTCCTCCTCGGTGGAAGAATTGGGGGATATGGTGTGGGTGGGTGAGGTGACTGGTGTGCAGAGAAGTGGAGAAAGTGATCGAGGTGATGGATCGGTGTGTGTGGAGGAAGTGTGGACGATGGGTGGTGTGGAGGTGATGACGGTGAGTGGGAGTGAAATGGCGACCAATGTGGTGGTGGGTGGTGGAGGTACGGGGGTATGTGAGGATGAAGGGGGATGGGGGAAGGTGAGGATGGTGGGGGAACTGATCGAGAACGCACCTGCAATTTCTTGTGGCACACGTATGGAGTGACGGAAGTGGAGGGTGGTGGAGCTGTGGGGGCGACAGTGGAGGGAATGGAAACGGTGGGAGTAGATGAGGTAGTGGGGATGGAAGTAGTGATAGGAGGGGATGGTCGCCTAGGGGGTGATGGTGGAGGTGAAGAATGTGATGGGGGAGGTGACGATCGTCGAGGTGGTGAAGGTGGTGGTGGTCCGTGGGCGCGAGTGAGAATGCAGAGGATGGTGGCCACGTCCCTCTCAAGTGCGAGGAATCGTGGGTGAGAGAAAATCGAAGGGGATGGGTCCGAGGGGGTGGAGGACGAGACGACAGCACGAAGCGAAGCCAGCTCAGTCTCGAGAGCGAGACGATCGGAAGTGGCTCGACGAACGGAGGAGGAGGAGGTAGTACAGACTGGAGGGGTGGCGACGGTGGTGATCGGGACAGAAGCTGGGATGGCATGACTAGGACCAGCCCCGGAATCTCCCCGGGACACAAGGATATCCTGTACACCTAAGTGGGCGACAGGGGAAGGTGGTCTCAGAGCGCCTGGGGAAGGAATGGAAGACGGAGCCCCTCCATAAACTCGGGATCGGGAGGAAATGTCCAATCTGTCGACAAAGCAATAGTCATGCGAGCGGGGTTGGGCAGAATGGTATAGGGAGATGGGGGTGTCCGTAATGGAAGGTGAAGCAGCCATCGGGGCGGGGCTTAATCATGTGAATATTCCACAGGACGTCGAGATCTAGACGTGAGGGTCCTGCGGCAGTGGGAAGATCTCGGGGGATGACAATGTTAAATCAGGGAGCAGAAGCTATGATCGTGATAAGGCCCCCGCAACCAAGCTTGCCCTTATCGGCACGGCTAATCTCCAGAAGCTTGGAAACAAGCCAAGCACCGGCATGGACGGGAACGGTGGGGGCCCTAAAAGAAATCCTGTCATCACCTCGAACGATGGGAAAGGTCATGGCCCAAAGAATGAAGAGATCAGGTATGGTCACGGTACCTGACTCATCCCTGGGGAAAACGTGGAAGCAATAATTCGGTGGGCCAGGCAGAAGATGGGGTGAATGATGGAGGAGGCCTTAGCCTTACCTCGGGGATAGTCAGGATGAAGGGTGAGGCGGAACCAAAACTGATCGACGTCAAATTCGGGGGGATACCTGGAGGGGCGGATAGCGTCGTCCCCAAGGATGGGGAAACCAAAGATGTCATTGATGATATCTAGGTGTGTACGAATGGTTCGATTACGGACCCGAAATATGATGACCGACCCCGACTCACAGACAAGTGTGGATAAAAATTCGAGTGTGAGTGCGGGGTAGGACACGGCGCTAGCGTTCAGGAAAGCCAACCAACCTAAATTTGCGAAGAGAGTCTCTACCTTGGTGAATACACCGAGATCGATAAGCGATTGGGTGTGGGCAAATTTGGTCAATAGATGCCCCCGAGCATCAAGTCTATGATAGAAATCATTATGCTCCTGGTTCCTAAAGCGGTAGCCATGCGGGCCCATCAGTGGGTCCTCAACTAGGACGACAGGTTGGGATTGGGGTTGGGGCTGTGCAGGCTGTGCGGGAGGAGGACGTGTGTGTGGTGGACGTGTGGTCTTGCGTCTTGGTGGGACCGAA
Source organism: Scilla litardierei (assembly GCA_030789695.1). Lineage (NCBI taxonomy): Eukaryota > Viridiplantae > Streptophyta > Magnoliopsida > Asparagales > Asparagaceae > Scilla > Scilla litardierei. The sequence goes on along the minus strand of JAULAV010005117.1, from coordinate 21,654 downwards.
AAGGTGCTCTCTCTCAAGTGCAAGAGTCCGTACAAGTAGTAAAATCTGGGAGTCCAGATGTCGAATCCACGGGAAGAAATCTGTTGCAACCACAATTCAAATCAAATAGAAATCTATCGGAAAGAGTCTAACTACTTCACAAATGGCGACAGTGATGGTGATGTGAGCACGTGAACAAAATAAACATAGAAATACGTGTACGAAAATACCTATAAAGAGTATGCGCAAGGTATGGGTTCGTTAGGGTCAATGATTCGTATTAATTTGGTCGATGAATATATCACAATGAATTCTCTTTTTGAGAGCAATTCACCGGGAAAAATATCCAATATAACTCAATGAATTCTCCTTTTGGGAACAATTCATCGGAAGATGCCCTTTTGGGGGTTCAAACAAAATATTCAAAAAGATTGTCGCTAAAGCTATAATACGATATGAAACTCTCTTTTGGAGAGATCAAAACTACGGTATGAAACTCCCTTTTGGGGAGATCAAAGCTCGCCCTTTTGGGGCGATCATCAACTTAATTAACTCTTTTGGAATCTAAAAAAGTCGATTTACGAACAACGATTACAATTTTAGCGACGTTTAACGATTTAGCAAAAGGAATACAACCAAACTGACACAAATCATAGCCCCTAACTACTCCAAACCATGCACAATAACAATTTAGCTACTCATAATATCAGAATAAACAATTTTCAGATCAGAATTCATAGGTTTAATAGCAAAATACGGAAGTTTAGAGGCAAAATACAAGCTAAAACACCCAAATACAAGCTAAAGTTGAAAAGAATATCACCAAATCTCTCTGAAAAGTCTTCAAAACTCTCTGGAAATTAGAAACAAGCCTCTGGAATTTTACAGAATTTTTCAGGGGGAAAATACGGCTCCTAGAGCCTCCAATACGCCCAAAATACGCCCCAATCTGCTTGAATACGCTCAAAAAACCCTAAATACGCTTAAATATAAATCATTGCGGGTTTACTGTGCTATCGGGTTCAAAACCCGCTTCAAATTCGTGCCCGGAAGCATCTGAGCCGCTCATCTCGAGCGGAGCAATTGTAGGCCGTCGATCGATGCGGGATGGAACGAGAAGCCGACACGTGTCACGCTGTGGGTTCGGATCTACACCCGCTCCGATCTGCATCCGAGTTCATCTCGGGTTGCTTCTCCGCCGTCCGATCGCATGATCGAACGGATATCATTTCGCCACGCAACCCCGCTAACGCTCATTCTCATTTCAAAATGCGGGGGTTCTTGTGGCCGTAGGATCTCGCAGCAACGATGATGATGGAGGCCACGTCGCTGTTGTTTCGATTCGGATGCGGGGTGTATAATGGCCGTCGGATCCGAGCGGCGAATCGTTGATTGTCGCCACGTGTCCCTTGAAATTGCGCCCGCTTCGCGTTTTCGCTTTTGATTCAGCTCGTTGCTCGTGGCCGTCCGATCGAAATCTTGCGGATGACAGTTGGCCGCGTCGCTCGCTTCGTTGGTCGTCAGATGCACGCGGGAGACGGCAAGATCGTGACACGTGTCCCGCGTTAGAAGTTGACTGTGCGTTCGAGCGGGCGGAATATTCTCCGTTCGATCGAAATCGAATGCTCAAAAACAACGCCACGTCATCCTTTTGTGCTGCGCCGTCGGATTGAATCGCAACGGACGCGATGACGCCACGTCACCTCTTCTCAGTTCGAATGCGGGAGCGATGACGGCCGTTGGATGAAAACGGGAACCGTCGGGATTCTGCCACGTGGCACTGCCTGATTGGGCCGCAACCGTATTTTCGTATTAAATTGCGTATTTCCCCATTTAAATGGTATTCTGCATTCAAAAATACACAGTAATTAGCACAGATCTCAGAAAAATACAAATAAATAGTCGTTGGAATCGTGAGATCGAGACGGTGCTATTAAAAATATAAAAATTGCAGAAATACTCCATTAATTACTGTTTTGTGCTCAAATAGAGTGTTTTCTCTAATAAATAAATGTGTAGAAAATACGTACGTATTAGAGAACAATGTAGCATCACATGAGCACAAAATAGGGCTAAATGGGGGGTTAAATATGTAATATTGAACCCGAATCACACCCCCCAACTAGCGATTTGCTAGTCTCTAGCAAAAAAAGCGATAAATACGGATGATTAATAAAACAATAAGTTCTTTCGATTGCTTATGGCATGGCTCAATAATACGCATTCCAACATGATCTTGGCTATCAATATACACATCCATGAACAAAATCAATCTCATGAAATTTTCTCTAATTTAGTATGAATAAATAGCATGCAAGCATCGTTTTGCGCAAGCGAAAGTATAACACGTCGTTATGAACTAGTATTTGTGTTTCCAAGGAATTGGCCTATCAAAATAATCTTTCAAGACATGGGTATTGAAGTTGCTTAGTATATTCACCATTTCTTTTCTTTTATTCGTTCCGCGTAACGCGCATCAAGCAACATTCGCAGAAAAAAGTATAACTTGGATCGCTCCATCAAATGAGTGAGTTTCCGGTCAATGGCTCCCAAATCAGACGATCATAGGGCATTAGGCCAAGAAGGACCCCTCGGACTGTATTACTCGAGCCAACCAAGTTATTTATTAGTGACATACTTCTTCATTCATTTTTCATCATTCATTTTTTTTTCTTTTCTTTCTTTTCTTTCTTTTCTTTTTTCGTAAGCAACTCAAAACCCATCAACATGAATATAAACATTAATATCAATGGCCAAATTCCTCTTCAACTTGAAAACTATTCCAATAAATCGTGTATACTTAAGATTTTTCATCACATTAACATGCATGAAATAAACTCATACTATTTCGAGATATTAATCATGGAAATTGAAAATTTTCATGAATAGCATATTAACGGCAATTCCATGAAGGAAAAATAATTAATCAAGCCATAAACAATTTTTAGAACACAATTAATGTATAATCATCCGCATTAGAGGCATATGAAGGAGTTTTAAAAGATGAGATTTGGTGATTTATTCTTCTCAAAAAAAAAAATCCTAAGGTCTCATACACACCCCCCAACTAAAGATGGACATTGTCCTCAATGTCGGAAGAGGTACGAGCTTATTCAAGCAAGCAACCTAGAAAGCATTTAAAAACTACACTACTGGAAAGAACACACCGTGATCAAATGGCGGATCCCGAATCTTTAATGGTGGAGGAAGTTGTTCAATTTGCTCCTTGCGCTCCTCGACAATTATTCTTCCTCCAAAAACTAATTTGGACCCCAGCAACACAACTCCAAGCATCTCTATAAGCTGTTTGCCAATGTCCTGCGAGAGATGAGTTATGTTAGTCCAAATTAATTTAAGATTCTTCGCAATAAAAATATTCCAAATATAGTCATCAGAATAAGTGAAAGAAATTAAAGCAAGTTGACGACTACTCCCTGAAAGATTTGCACTACTCTCTGTACGATGCTCGATCGTTGGGGAGAGGGATAAATGATTTTGGGACAAAACTGGAAGAGGGAATGGTTCTGGCTCCATGGCGATAATCTCAAAACCCTTGTCCCTAGCTGTCTCCTCCTCTAGTTCATCCAAAATTGCTAGTTCGTCCTCTCTTTCGCACACGCTTCTTGCCATGTATATATTTTTATTCGTGTCATCAACGTGACATGGCTCGCTCGATGTACCTGCAATAGAAGATGAACTCGTATTAGATTCTTTAAATTGGGTTTCAAAAGCATTACCTTCTTCTAAGCAAGCGGCAATCAAATTAAGATTTTCAATGGAATTTTGAATCTGCCGACTCCGAGCAACGAAATTCTCTTGGAATTGAAGGGATGTGGCCTCCTGTGTCTGAATAATCAAGTAAGCTTCCTCTTTCAAGGATGGCAAAGGTACGTCTACGCTTTGCTCTTCTTGGTCGAGGCACGAAGGCTCCGTTGAATCGCTCTCTGAAGTCTCTTCCACGGTTTCTTCGTTTTCTTGGAGAGACTCCATGTATTCCCACGCCACTGTCGGCGTCATGCTTCCCAATAATTCCTGCAGCTGAGGTTGTAGTCCTTCTAGGAAGAACTCCATAAGCTCTTCATTTGTGAAACCATGCTGCGGATAGCTCGATACGATATTTGTGAACCTTCTCCAGGCCTGAAAGAAAGTTTCACGGTCAGTTTGATTAAAATTAACAATTTTAAGCTTCTCCATTCTATGTTTGTGTGCATTAGCATACCTTGCATCATACAGATTGTTCGTGCAATAGAAGTTCATATATTCCATTTTGAAATAAAATAAAATAAAGTAATAAAAAAAAGTTTATGTACAGTAAAGTGGAAAGATCTCACCGAAGGTCCTCTAAATAAAATAAACCGTAGTCACAAACCATTCCTCCCCGGCAACGGCGCCAAAAACTTGGTGGGACCGAAAAGGTGCTCTCTCTCAAGTGCAAGAGTCCGTACAAGTAGTAAAATCTGGGAGTCCAGATGTCGAATCCACGGGAAGAAATCTGTTGCAACCACAATTCAAATCAAATAGAAATCTATCGGAAAGAGTCTAACTACTTCACAAATGGCGACAGTGATGGTGATGTGAGCACGTGAACAAAATAAACATAGAAATACGTGTACGAAAATACCTATAAAGAGTATGCGCAAGGTATGGGTTCGTTAGGGTCAATGATTCGTATTAATTTGGTCGATGAATATATCACAATGAATTCTCTTTTTGAGAGCAATTCACCGGGAAAAATATCCAATATAACTCAATGAATTCTCCTTTTGGGAGCAATTCATCGGAAGATGCCCTTTTGGGGGTTCAAACAAAATATTCAAAAAGATTGTCGCTAAAGCTATAATACGATATGAAACTCTCTTTTGGAGAGATCAAAACTACGGTATGAAACTCCCTTTTGGGGAGATCAAAGCTCGCCCTTTTGGGGCGATCATCAACTTAATTAACTCTTTTGGAATCTAAAAAAGTCGATTTACGAACAACGATTACAATTTTAGCGACGTTTAACGATTTAGCAAAAGGAATACAACCAAACTGACACAAATCATAGCCCCTAACTACTCCAAACCATGCACAATAAAAATTTAGCTACTCATAATATCAGAATAAACAATTTTCAGATCAGAATTCATAGGTTTAATAGCAAAATACGGAAGTTTAGAGGCAAAATACAAGCTAAAACACCCAAATACAAGCTAAAGTTGAAAAGAATATCACCAAATCTCTCTGAAAAGTCTTCAAAACTCTCTGGAAATTAGAAACAAGCCTCTGGAATTTTACAGAATTTTTCAGGGGGAAAATACGGCTCCTAGAGCCTCCAATACGCCCAAAATACGCCCCAATCTGCTTGAATACGCTCAAAAAACCCTAAATACGCTTAAATATAAATCATTGCGGGTTTACTGTGCTATCGGGTTCAAAACCCGCTTCAAATTCGTGCCCGGAAGCATCTGAGCCGCTCATCTCGAGCGGAGCAATTGTAGGCCGTCGATCGATGCGGGATGGAACGAGAAGCTGACACGTGTCACGCTGTGGGTTCGGATCTACACCCGCTCCGATCTGCATCCGAGTTCATCTCGGGTTGCTTCTCCGTCGTCCGATCGCATGATCGAACGGATATCATTTCGCCACGCAACCCCGCTAACGCTCATTCTCATTTCAAAATGCGGGGGTTCTTGTGGCCGTAGGATCTCGCAGCAACGATGATGATGGAGGCCACGTCGCTGCTGTTTCGATTCGGATGCGGGGTGTATAATGGCCGTCGGATCCGAGCGGCGAATCGTTGATTGTCGCCACGTGTCCCTTGAAATTGCGCCCGCTTCGCGTTTTCGCTTTTGATTCAGCTCGTTGCTCGTGGCCGTCCGATCGAAATCTTGCGGATGACAGTTGGCCGCGTCGCTCGCTTCGTTGGTCGTCAGATGCACGCGGGAGACGGCAAGATCGTGACACGTGTCCCGCGTTAGAAGTTAACTGTGCGTTCGAGCGGGCGGAATATTCTCCGTTCGATCGAAATCGAATGCTCAAAAACAACGCCACGTCATCCTTTTGTGCTGCGCCGTCGGATTGAATCGCAACGGACGCGATGACGCCACGTCACCTCTTCTCAGTTCGAATGCGGGAGCGACGACGGCCGTTGGATGAAAACGGGAACCGTCGGGATTCTGCCACGTGGCACTGCCTGATTGGGTCGCAACCGTATTTTCGTATTAAATTGCGTATTTCCCCATTTAAATGGTATTCTGCATTCAAAAATACACAGTAATTAGCACAGATCTCAGAAAAATACAAATAAATAGTCGTTGGAATCGTGAGATCGAGACGGTGCTATTAAAAATATAAAAATTGCAGAAATACTCCATTAATTACTGTTTTGTGCTCAAATAGAGTGTTTTCTCTAATAAATAAATGTGTAGAAAATACGTACGTATTAGAGAACAATGTAGCATCACATGAGCACAAAATAGGGCTAAATGGGGGGTTAAATATGTAATATTGAACCCGAATCACGTCTCTTGCGAGACGACCCCTCCTCTCGCATGACACCGTTACCCTTATCTTAGTCCCGGGCCATGTGAGTGAGTGAGTGAGTGTGTGTGTGTGTGTGTGTGTGTGTGTGTGTGTGTGTGTGTGTGTGTGCAAAATGCGATGAATGCACACTAACACAAGCACTCGAGCAAATTGAAATTCTAGGGCAAAATATAAAATCAAGTTAAGGAGCAAAGTTACCCAAGCAAGATGAAGATCGTTGCTCGTAGATGTCCCAACGTAACGCAATGGGAACAAGTGTGAAGCCGCGGCAACTACTTCCAGCAAATTTTCAAAAATGGGGGAAATGGGCGAAAATTAGGGTTTTGATGCGGGTGAAATCGAAGAGAAAAGGGGAGAGATCGATGGAGAGATGGAAAAAAGAGAGGGGAGAGATCGATTAGGAGGGGTTTTCGGTCGGTTGAGTGAAGGAGGAGGCCGGTTGGAGGGAGGGGCAACCGATCGGGTGGCCGCTTCACACTTTTTCCCGAAAGTTTAGTACAGCTCACCCGGTCAGTCACCCGACCACGCTTTGTATCAACCGATCGGTTGATCAATCTCCAAAAATTTTCGAGACTTTGGTCCAGCTCACACGGTCTGCCTTCCGGTCTCACATTGCTTCACCCGACCGGTTCGTTGGAGAACAGATACGGCCATCGTCTGATACGTCTTACCCGATCGGTTTATTGGTCACCCGATCGGGTGAAGGCTTGTTTCCTGCAAAAATTCACGAATGGCCAAAGTTTCTCGACGGATGATCCCGCGGCTGAATTTAGTTATTAAAATAGAAAAAATAAAGATAATAAAAATCCTTAAAACGAAGATAAAAGTTTAGAGCATGGGTTGCCTCCCATGAAGCGCTTTTGTTTAACGTCGTTTGCTCGACGCCCGTAGATGATACTCAAGGTGGACGGGGTGATGCCCTAAAATCAGCATCGCATCAGACTCAGAGTTGGCAGCCTTCGGTGTCATCGGCGGCGACAAGAAAACTTGCTCGATGACCCTCCCTCTGTTGATGGAATCCGGAGGCTTCTCCCTTAAATTGGCGTCTACCGCCAATCGCTTCAGGATCCGGATCTCATCCCCGGTGAGCCCCATGGGCTCTTTCCCTTTCCTCCTCGTCGGAGGAGCCTTTTGAAATCTGGGAGGGACCGTATGTGCCGCATCCGCTTTCCTAGGAACATCATCTCTCTTCAGGCCGACTGGTTCTTCTAAGTCCCCCAAGCTATCGGGGGGATTTCTTGAAAGAATCTCCCAGGAGCTTGCTTCCTCAGCTCTCTCTTCTTCTAACTCTAGCATATTGCATCTTGGATCATCCGGGGGATTGAGGTGCTTCATTGACAACCCTAAGTCAAATTCGACTTTTTCCTTGCCGACGTTAAGGGAAAGCTTTCCATTCTTCACATCTATCAAAACACCGGCAGTGGCCATGAAAGGCCGTCGAAGAATGATGGGGGTGTGCACATCTTCAGGCATGTCCATGATGATGAAGTCCACTGGCACATGCACCCCACTTACGTTGACAGGGAGGTCATCAACAACCCCCACCAGATATTTGACCAAACGGTCTGCAAGCTGTAAGGTCATACCGGTGGGCTCTAAATCACCCATCCCTATCCTCTTATATAGCGACAGGGACATCAAACTGATGCTCGCTCCAAGATCGACGAGCACACGATGGATCGTTACCTCCCCGATCGCACAAGGGATAGAGAAGCTCCCCGGGTCTTTAAGCTTAGGCGGATTTGCTCTCTGAATGAGAGCGCTGCATTCTACCGTTAATACAACCTTCTCCTTTCTGGATCCTCTTGTCACTAAATCCTTTAGAAATTTGGTGTAGGAGGGAATCGTCTCGATAGCTTCAAGGAAGGGGATTTGCAAGATTAGATCCTTGACCATGGCAAAGAATTTGCCATACTTTTCGTCTATCTTGGCTTGGGCCAGCCGTTACAGAAAAGGCACAACTGGCTTGAACACTTTGAGGCTCCCTTCCTCATTTTTCTTCTTCTCCTCTTCAGGGACTCCCTTCGGAGTCGTTGGTTTTGGCGACGAAGCACCGTCATCATTCAATTTTTCAATTGGTCGCTCTACGACCAACGGTGCTTCCGGTTCCTTGGGGGGCACTCTAGTGGGGATTTGTGTTCCGCTTCTCAAAACGATAGCGGACACATTCGCATGCTCGTGCGTGAGTGCCAACGTCTGGTTTGCTCCCCTTGGGTTCACTTCAGGTTGTGGCGGCAATAGATTTTGCGACCTTGAAAGGTTCACCACTTGTAACCCCAGCTGGGTTACTTGGTCAATGAGAGCCTTCTGCCTCATTTCCAGCTTCAGATTTATCTTCTCTTGGTTGGTTATGTATTGAGTCAAAAGGGAATCAACCGGAGAGATGGCCCTCTGCTGGCCAAATTGCTGATGCTATTGAATGGGCTGCTGATTCCTGGGAGCATATTACTGATACTATTGTGGAGGTTGCTGCTATTGAAACTGCTGCTACTGAGGCCTAGCCGACTGATATATTAGCTGCTGCTGCTGCTGAGGAGGCGGCTGCTGATAGGGCGCTCGGTAGGTAAGGTTGGGATGATTCCGGTTATTCGGAGAGTAGGCTGGGTTGGAGCTAGTCCGTGGTGGGTACGACGCAGTTCCCGTAGAATTATAGAATAGTGCGCTCGCTTGGTCCAATGGTGGTGAGATGTCACCACCCTCGAAGTCCCCCATGACTTCTGCTTCCACCGCCGCAATTTGTTGTGTGCCGGCACCACCAACTCCTACCATTAGCGCAGAGATCTGGGTCGACAGCAAGTTAAACTTGCTGGATAATTTTTCGACGTCCTCGACCCTGTGGATGCCCCCAGATCTAGGTGTGGCTCTCTCGTCACACCACCACTCATTGTTCGATGCCATATTTTCTAATATGTTCCCGACATCTTCTTCACTTCTGGACATGAAGGACCCCCAGCCGCGACGTCCATCGATGATTTTAAATCATCCCTCAATCCATTGTAGAACAGATTAATCATCTGCCACTTGGGAAGCTCGTGATGAGGGCATCTTCGCTGCATCTCTTTAAATCTTGTCCAAGCTTCATGCAGGGACTCGTGGCTGGCTTGGGAGAAGGAGGAGATCTCACTCCTCAGCTTCATGGTCTTCCCCGGAGGAAAGAACTTTGTCAGAAAAGCATTTGAAAGCTTCTCCCAAGTGTTGAACGTATTTGGGTCCTTCCCCCTAAGCCACAGCTTGGCCTTATCCAGCAGAGAGAAGGGGAATAACTTCAGACGGATCGCCTCAGTGGTGACACCATTTATCCGGAAGGTGTCAAACTTCTCCAAGAAGGAGTCCAGGGGCTCGATGGGGCTCTCCATGGGTGCCCCTGAGAATTGATCCTACTGGATCCACGTCACTAGGGACGGCTTGAGCTCGAAGCTCTGTGCCATAATAGCAGGAGGGCGGATGGCGGAGGTGGACTCGATGGATGGCATCGAGTACTCCAGCATGGATTTATGTGGTGGGGTGTTCTCCCCCATAGCTTCGGACTCTTCTCTTCTTCGCTTCTCTGTGGCCAGACGCCTTAGGGTAGCGTTTATCTCAGGATCGACAGGAATCAAGTCGTCAAGACTTCTTGTGTTCCTGCGCATTCAAAGCAACAAACACCCGTGAAGCGGAAAGTGGGAAAGAAACTGATAAAATAGAAAATAAAAATAAGAAAGTGAAAATGAAAGATGAAAAATATGAATGCGAAATTATCACGAGGTAGAGATATGATCTAGACTCAAGGGTTCATGAGATCCTAAAATAACAAGCACGTTGCCTCCCCGGCAACGGCGCCATAAAGCTTGACGTCCCCACACTTTCGTGTCGCATGCAAGTGTGTGCAATAGTATATGATTGGGGGTGTGAGATTTAAATATTTATAACCGCAAGCGCACGGTGTTTTAGTGTGGCTTGGGGGTCGAACTCAGGGAGGCGTGGTTGTGCTTGTGTCAGAAAGGACCGGATTCACCCCATGGGTGAGCTAGCCCGAATCGGTAGATGGGTTGTCACAAATCGTAGGTAAGGGTTTAAACAATAATAAAGGGAACCCGGGACTTCGGTTTCCACCCTATCATGTGATTCTCGCTAACACGGCCGACGGATGGGATAACGATCGGAAGTAGGGTCTGATGGCGAGACGTTGCCTCTAAGAGTGATACCAGCGTCCCATGGGCCCGATATTCTGGTCGGTGCCCGGGATGATATGCCGGACTACCCGGGTTCGATCAGTGGGCATTCCCATGTCCATTAACACTGACCGACCTCGGGAGCACTAAGCTCGCAACGATAACTCTCAACATCTCATCCTGCCGCTCCCGCGCGCTAGGATTTGACGTCTACGCTAAGGGCGTGAGCTATGGCTAGGGAGTCAACCGCCAAGTTTATTCCCCCTTGGCCCAACTGTCAAAGGCGGTCTTTTTCCCGCCGATGACAATGAAACACCCCGCGTAACCGATAGATTTCTAATCCCTATCGATTTCCTAGTCCTATGGACGTATTAGGGAGAACCCACGAAGGGGTTTCCACCAAAATCCCAGATTGGGGAACTACTCACAGATATTAGGTAAAGAGCAATCTAAATGAAAATCGACCGTTAAAAGTATGATCAGGCGATTGAAAATTAGTAAGAGTAATGCAAATAATACTATATTAAAGTTTGGTAAAGATCAGACAACTTACAAATATCTAGAAAATTACAGCCGTCAAGAGAGAGAAAAAACAGCAAAAATAACAACTCCCCCGTTTTCTGGAAACCTAGGCTTCTATATATAGAAAACGACATCACCCGATTGGGTGAAGAATCACCCGATCGGGTGACCTGTTGCGAACTTCGGCAGCAATCTTCAAAATTTCATCCGGTCAGGTGACACGGTCGGTTGGCGGAAGCTGCTCGTCGTTTGGATCTTGAGCGTCGTCGGGTGAACCGATCGGTTGATAAATCAACCGATCGGTTGGAATTGTTGCCCAAAAAGACAGAGACTTCAAAAGTTTGGCACGGTCTGCCGGCCGTCGAGTGAGCTCTCCGGGTCATCTTCTTCGGGGAAACGGCTACAGGTGAACCGATCGGGTGAAGATCACCCGATCGGTTGAGTTTCAGCTCCAATTTCCAAAGAGAACGGTCGGGTTGAACCGATCGGCGACCCGGTCGGTTGATTCTTTCGTTGCTTCAGCGGCTGACCGGGTCGTGCACACGTGCATCACCTGATCGGTTGGCCTATCCAACCGATCGAGTGGGGGGCTGAAAGATGGCGATCTTCATCGTTTGACCCACTGGGTCACGCATGACTCCTCCCGTTGCTCCGGGGACTCATGATATTGTCATTTTATGTCCCCTATGCCAGCAAACTCCTGCAAACATACAAAAACACGAAAAAGTGAAAGAAAACAAGAAAATACGAGAAAACATATACGAGACAGCGGAAAATAGCGGAAAAACACAAAGGAAGACGTGCGTGAATATATGAAATATAAACGCACGTCACCTCCCTCATACAGGATTCGTCCAATTTCTGCTCATGTTGTCTTACATGAGATTTGAGCATGTTCTTGTGAAGCTTCCATCTTTGCAGCTTTACATTTGCCTTATCAATGGCTCTCTTAGCAGGTTCCACCCACTTCGTCTTTTTGGCCAGGGTGGCTTCATAATTGGCCACCGCTAATGAGCGACGACGTAACTCGGCAGTAGCCAAAATGGCCTACAGACAGGCAAGAACGTTAACTCTGAGGCTTGGTCACAAACAAAAAGTGGATATGGATAATTTTTACCAGGGGGCCTCTTTGGATTGCTAAAGTGGCTAACCTCTCGTGGTCAACCCTTTCCAGGATGGCCCTGTCTCGAGGAAGGATCGAATTCTCGATGAGTTAAGAAGCAGTCCCACAACTTAAAAAAGCCGATTCGCCCTTTCTACCAGGTATATAGGCCGAAAAAGCTCTTCTTCGGAGCATTCATCCGGAGCTTGAGGCGATCTATTTTCCAAAGGGATCGACCTAAACTCGAAAGGAATGTTATCAGACAGTGACCCTTGAGGAAATAAACCTCACATGGGCCAGGAATCCTCACGAAGAAGTGGACATTGAGATGAGGATGATTCCACTGAAGTTTTCCTTAGGAGGGGAGCCAGATTTTGTTTAGGAACCACTGTCGGAATAGTGGCGATGTTTGACTAAAACAAACCTGAGTCCGCAACAATAAGTTTTCTTCTAGGTTTCTTTTTCTTGGTCTCGATCTTCTCAACCTAAACTAAGAGGTACTTCTTTTTCCTCTTTAGTGGTTGGGTTGACAGGAAAACTTCTTGAACCACTGGGGATAGACCTTCAGTAACTTCGATTGATCCACCCTCCAAAGATTCATTTGGTGGGGATGCAAATTCTTTTCAGCTTCTTGAATGGAAGCCTCGAGCACTTCCCACATACCAGGATCAGCCTGATATTCTTGTCCGATCATACCGACAAAGAAGGGAGAAAATTCAAGAAGAAGAAAGACATGATGAGGGCAGACAAAGGATTCGGCCTTTCACCCATACGATCTTGAGTAACTTCTCGTTAGACAAGAGCCTATTCGCTGATCTACTTCCCTCAGACAATGTCAACAGAAGATCAGTAGCCTTCTCCTCCTCTTCAGAAAGGGCTATATCTTCATTCATTGCAAGTTCGGGATCCCCCATTGAGTGATGAAACCAGCCTCGCCAGGGAATACCATGAACATGAATTGCTCTGTCCATTTTGGATTTTAGTTGGGAAGATCTTTGAACAATTTCTTGTCTCGGTGAGCAGTGATCATGTACCAACCCGAGGACAGGGGAGGCGGTACTCTAAAAAAGTAATTGAACAATCCCTTGGATGGTTCAACATCATTTGACATGCACAACACGATGAAGCTGACCAAGATGCCCACATCATTTGGCATCAATTGACAAAGGGAAATGCCTAATGTTCTCAGCACATATAGCATAAAGGAGTGCATGAGAAATCAAAGCCCAAGATGAAAAGCTTTTACATAAACTCCTACTTCATAATCACCAGGGGAGTGGACCCTCTCCTCTGCCCGTGGCAGCCGAATCTGGTAATCACGCCTTCCATATTTCCTTTGCAAATCAGGAATCTAATTAGCCGCCACTCGAGAAGCTTGGCCAGAGACTATGTCGGGGACAATTACTTTCCCTTTATCTTTCTGAGGGGCGGAAGTCAAGGTTTGAGCAGAGGCACATGGGGAAGAAGAAGAAGCCTTGGCTAAAAGATCAAAGGATGAAGCTCAATTCAGAAAGCTTGAGACGATGAAGCTTTACTCTCCCAACTTCCTTATCAAGGTAAAGGAACATCTAATGATGATTGATGAGTGATTTTTATACATACATTTTGCACTCATTTCATGCACGTTTTACGTTATTTTATCCTTTTTTCCATCCCGTTTCCCTTGCCTTTGTTCCTTTTTACTTTTTGGGTCCACTTTGTGCATTTCAGGTAAAATGAATGAAATAAGGTCCTTGGAGTGTGGAAAAGGCAAGAAAATGCGAGAAGAAGCGAGGAACTGGAGCTCAAAGCATGCAAGGGGAAGAAAAAGAGCAAAGAAAACACGACCGTGTGGAATTTCCATGCGGTTGCATCACCAGGACACCCAAAGCCAACCAAGAAGTGAACAACGTGGCCGCGTAAGTGATTACCAAACGGTCGCGTCACTGCTACTAAAGAAAGAAGAAACCTCGAAACGATGCGGTTGTTTGGTGAACGACACGACCATTTCACGATAAGAGCTGACCAAATGAACGGTCTCTTGACGTAAATGTTTTGCTGAAGACTTGAAGACCCAGAGCTCCAAACGATGTGGTCGCATCAACTAATGACACGCCTGCATCGCTGATGGCTTTTGGGGACCATGTTACACATCTGGAGCGACGCGACCGCGTCATTCATGACGCGACCGCGTACTTTTGGCACATAAGTTATATGGGCACCATTAAGGGTATTTTGGGGCTTTTTCTGGGTACCTTTTGGGTAGTATAAATAGATCTATGTATCCCATGCACCCAAGGATGCCCTTTATTCTATTTTTCAGATCTTTTGTAGAGGATATTCATGTGTTATCTTTTGTACTTTTAATTTTTCTTATTGCTACTTTTGTTTTTAACTTTTTTTTTTCTACAATTGATCTTGATTTTTTAATCTCTTATCTTTATGGATCTAATTGATGCGAATTTGTGTGTTGATTTTTTTGCAATGGCTATTAGATTCATATATTTGATTGTGTTTTCATCTATGAGTCGTGAGTAGTTCATCATCTAGGGCCAATGGGTTGAACCCCATTGAATTATGGCATTGATTGAATAAACATTGATTGATTGTTGGATGATTGGTGATCTGGGGTATGTTAGGATGTTAATTATCAATGTACATTGGTCGCCTCCCTTGTGGTTAATTAGATTAGCCGCCGTCGAGAGTCTGGACTAATCTGGGGGTTTCAATCCCTACATTGATCTCTACTATCGATGTGGCTGGCGAGAGTCAGGTATCGATTAGAGCCCTACTAACATAGATCCAAATCCTAATCCACGAGAGTGGCATAGAGAAAGATCGAGGACATTTGTCGGACGTAATGCACCTAACGTATATCGATGTATCGACGAGAGTCGACCTCTATATAGATTAGATAGTCCTATCATAGCATCACGAGAGCGGGGTAGGGAAAATATAAGGAGATATTCTATCATGTATCATGAGAGTGGGGGATAGGAGAATACCCTTAGGTTAGACGACCTCTCCCGAGTTCCAATAAATCCAACGATTAGTTAATATATAATTCAATCTTTATCTCAATTCAGTGGCGGGATACTTAGGTCCTAGAGCCTTTTATTCTTGATATTTCCCTATTTTATTCACCATAATCCAATATCGATCGCGTAGCTTTCGAACTTAGAAAGAAACTAGTATTCAACAACTGCCTCTTTGAGGCCGACCCGTTAGCGCTACAACCTCATCGTGCACTTGTGGTTACACATATATTTTGGGATGAACAAGTTTCTGCCACCGTTACCGGGGAGGCACGGCTTGATATTAGTTTTGATCTTAGTTGATAGACTGCGCATTTTTATTTTATTCTCTTTTATTGATTTTGGTGCTACCGACATTTCCTTTGGTTTAGCCCCTCGTGTATGAACAGGAGATCGTAGGGTATTGAGGATTTGATTCCTCTAGACTCCGAGATTGAAGCCACTGCATGCCAGCTCAAAGCTGAAAGGAGAAATAAGTTGGCACTAGAGCCGATGGCAGAGATACACAATCCACCACTACCTGAAGGAGCATGGGTCAAACAGACGAGTTATCTTATGCAGAGTTAACTTGGCTGTGCTTGGGTCCGACCTATCTGACTCTGCATAAGTCAGATACGAGAATGCCAAGCTATTGGTCTTCTATAGCACAGTTGGTCGATCGATTGTTAGCTCGGTTGAAGTCCGTGTTCTGATGGTCAGTCGTTAGGCATTGTGTCATTCAGTCATAACTCGGTTGACATCCGTGTTCGGTCGATCGGACATATGGTGGCTCATTGGTTGGCAGCTCTACAAGTTCGAGCCATCGGATAGCTCGAACGCTCGGCTCAGCGATTCGGTCGTTCGGTACAGAAAGAAAATTAGTCGGTCGAAGGGAGCCCAATGGAATGCAGACCACTAGGGTGCATCGGAGGTCCACTAGGGTACGTCGTATTAATTGTGTAGAGCTGTAATGGGACAGAATGCCATTAAAGTATGGATTCGTATCATTTGGAAATCCTAGGAATACTGACACTTATTGTAACCTAGGGCTATATATAGGTGATCTTAGGCTAGGGTTTCAGAGTGGAACATATTGAGAGAATTTGAGCCGCCATTTGAGGGAGCCAACTTTGAGAGATTGTATTGTGAGCTTTTGGAGAGATTTTGTGTGCTCTTCTTCGGTGGTAAATAGAAGATTTATTTTGTTATCTCCTTTTGTAATAAAGCTTATCTGTATTCCCCCTTGGTCGGTCAACGGCCTAAACGTAATTATCATAGTGCTCGATTTGTTACTTGGTTGTTTGTTTTAGTTCTGGGGGTTCTTCGGCGATCCTCGTTTCTGTAGTCGCACTACAAATTGGTAGCAGAGCTTGATGGTTCCGGAGATCTATAGAGGAGACGAAGATGAGCAGCGGTGGCGAAGTCAAAGGCGTTGACTTTTGGATATTCTTCAACGGCTCGGATTATCGTGTTCACACGAAGTTCGAAATTGATAAGTTTGATGGAAAGATCGACTTCAGTATGTGGAGGTGCAAAGTCTTAGATGTCTTGAACCAAGTTAGTCAAGATATTGCCTTAGACAAGAAGCCAACGGACATGTCCGATTTAGAGTGGAAGACTATTAATTGGAATGTATGTGGAACGATCCGACTGTATCTGTCAAAGGAAAAGAAATACACATTCATGGAGGAGATAAGTGCAACAAGGTTCTGGAGGGAGCTCAGCAACAAGTACATGAAGAAAAATAACCAGAACCAGCTACACGTGAAGAAGAAGCTTTTGGGGTTGAAGTTGGCCGAGTGGGTTTTGATGTGTCCATATTTTACATATTTTTATCGCATCATTTCATGTCATATTCGCCTCCAAATTCCATTTTTTCATATATTATCGCATTTCTAATGCCATATTCGAGTTTTTTATATTTTTTGGATTTTCAGGAGTTTTGGAGCGAATTGGAGCTATATTGGGACATGAACACATCCGGCACGTCTAAGACGTCATTGGCAAGGCTCCATGAGAGTTCGCTGAGGTATGAAAGAAGATCCGAGGAGTGGAGAAGAAGACAAACGAGAGATGGCAAAGTTCAGTTCAGTTTCCCAGGTGACTTGACCGAGTAGCATCAGCTACTCGGCCGAGCTGACACGCAGAAATCACACAGGAAACAGCCTCACCCTACTCGACCGAGCAGATATCCGACACGAACCGAGTCGCACCAAACAGATGAAGTTTTTGAGCTTTTCTCCAAGGCACCATAGCTCGACCGAGCAGCAAAGCAACTCGACCGAGCAGCTCACCTACTCAACCCGAGTCGTCAAGAAACAGAGCAATGTTTTGGAGGAAGTTTTGATCTACTGTAGCTTGACTGAGTAGGGGGCTACTCGACCGAGTAGCCCGTAACAGCCAAAAGCAGAAGCAGCAGCAACCGGAGCCTGAAGCTGACTCGACCGAGTAGGCTCCGCTACTCGTCGAGTAGTGTGATGCGACCAGCCTAGTTGGTCGGCCCAAGTGCCCAGATTTTCTGTGATTTTTTGGGATTTCTACCCTATGTATTTAGGCACGTTTTAGCTTTATTTTCAAGGAGCAACTTGGGAGAAACTCGAGAGCAACTTTGGAGAAACTTTTAGTTTATTTTTAATTAGGTTTTTGAGAGTTTGTGTTGTCGCTATTTTTTGTGAAGCAAAGCTTGGATTTTTATTGCTATTTCGCACAAGGAATCTTATTTTCTTAATTCTCTTTGGATTTCTATTGCTCCGCTACGCATTGGTAACAATCCTATACACCATCTATTGCTTTTGATGTTTTCTATTGCCATGATGAATTCTATTGCGTCTATTGAATCTTTTGTTGTTATTTCTATTATGCGTGAGTAGTTTCATCTAGGACTAATGGATTAGCCCGTTGATCTTAGGATTTAGATGCAAAATTAGAATTTTTAGGTTCGTTGGTATAAAAGGGACATATTTTGGTTGATCTTGCAAAGTTTGTAGGGGAACTCGTACCGAGATCATGCCCACGGTTGGTGGAATCGATTGGCTTAAGGAGTATCCTATAGCCTTAATTAGGGAGTTAGTGGATTCAATTGGGACTCGTGACCATGCCCGGCTCATGTCTTGATGGGATCCACCGACGAACTATATTACTAATTGGCGGCTACTGCCATTGTGTCAATGAGAGCCACCAAAATACATCAAAGTTCTAACCCACGAGAGTGGCATGAGCTGAGATCATTCTGTCCATGAGAGTGGCATGAACATTGTCGATTCTTAATGCACATACCATGTGTGCCTGTCGCGAGAGAGGGGTTAATGCGGTATGTTAGATTCATGGTACCTAAAGCCATGAATTCCACATCTTGGATGCGACAATCCCTATTTTACATCTTGGATGTGTCCATATTTTACATGTTTTTATCGCATCATTTCATGTCATATTCACCTCCAAACTCCATATTTTCATATATTATCGCGTTTCTAATGCCATATTCGTGTTTTGTATAGTTTTTTGGATTTTCAGGAGTTTTGGAGCGAATTGGAGCTATATTGGGACATGGACACATCCGGCACGCCCGAGACGTCATTGGCAAGGCTCCATGAGAGTTCGTCGAGGTATGAAAGAAGATCGGAGGAGAGGAGGAGAAGACAAAGGAGAGATAACAAAGTTTAGTTCAGTTTCCCAGGTGACTTGACTGAGTAGCATCAGCTGCTCGGCCGAGCTGACACGCAGAAATCACACAGGAAACGGCCTCACCCTACTAGACCGAGTAGACATCCGACTCGACCCGAGTCGCACCAAACAGATGAAGATTTTGAGCTTTTCTCTAAGGCACTCTAGCTCGACCGAGCAGCAAATCAACTCGACCGAGCAGCTCACCTACTCGGCCCGAGTCGTTAAGAAACAAAGCAGCATTTTGGAGGAAGTTTTGATCTACTGTAGCTCGACCGAGTAGGGGGCTACTCGACCGAGTAGCCCGTATCAGCCAGATGTAGAAGCAGCAGCAAACAGAGCCTGAAGCTGACTCCACCGAGCAGGCTCCGCTACTCTGTCGAGTAGCGCGATGCGACCAGCCTAGTTGGTGGGCCCAAGTGCCCAGATTTTCTGAGATTTTTTTTTGGATTTCTACCCTATATATTTAAGCACGTTTTTAGCTTTATTTTCAGGGAGTAACTTGGGAGAAACTTGAGAGCAACTTTGGAGAAACATTTAGTTTAGTTTTAATTAGGTTTTTGAGAGTTTGTACCGTCGCTATTTTTTGTGAAACAAAGCTTGGATTTTTATTACTATTTCACGCAAGGAATCTTACTTTCTTAATTCTCCTTGGATTACTATTACTCCGCGACGTGTTGGAAACAATTCTATACACCATCTATTTGATGTTTTCTATTGCCATGATGAATTCTATTGCATCTATTGAATCTTTTGTTGTTAGTTCTATTATGCGTGAATAGTTTCATCTAGGGCTAATGGATTACCCCGTGGATCTTAGGATTTAGATGCAAAGTTAGAATATTTATGTTGCGTTGGTATAAAAGGGACATATTTTGGTTAATCTTGCAAAGTTTGTAGGAGAACTCGTACCGAGATCGTGCCCACTGTCGGTGGAATCGATTGGCTTAAGGAGTATCCTATAGGCTTAATTAGGGAGTTAGTGGATTCAATTGGGACTCGTGACCATGCCCGGCTCGTGTCTTGATGGGATCTGCCGACGAACTATATTACTAATTGACAGCTACTGCCATTGCGTCAATGAGAGCCACCAAAATACATCGAAGCTCTAACCCACGAGAGTGGCGTGACCTGAAATCATTTTGTCCACGAGAGTGGCATGAATATTGTCGATTCTTAATGCATATACCGTGTGTGCATGTCACGAGAGCAGGGTTAATGCTGTACGTTAGATTCATGGTGCCTAGAGCCATGAATTCCACATCTTGGATGCGACAATCCCTAGTAATGCCAATGCAACGTAAGAGTCTTAACCAAGCATTGACATCTGACGATCCTAGTGGTGAGTCCTAAAGCCCTAGTCTTTATTAATTGTTCAAAATCCTAAACAAACAATCTCTTGAAACCGACTTCTATATAAATTCTGAGATTTATAAATATCCCAAGACGATAACATCTCTACCTTCATTGTGGGATCGATATCTTTTATACTATTACTTGACACCGTACGCTTGCATAAAGTGCTGGGAATTCGCATTTGGGATACATTTAGAACTTGGCATTTGTGTCATTGCTATGTGAGTTCTAGGTGTTAGTTTCGGGAGCATCAGGTTTCTATGAAGGAACACCTCGACTACTACAACAAACTTCTCACCGATATAAGGAATGTGGACGTGAATGTCGATGATGAAGACAAAGCAATGATTCTCCTCTACTCTCTGCCCATTGAGTATGAGTACTTGGTGTTGGTTCTTACCTATGGTAAGGAATCAATCGCTTTTGAAGAAATGTTCAACGCTCTGACGAGTAATGAGTTCAGGAAGAACGATTGAGACACGGCGAGTCGAGCTAGCGACACTCTTATGGTGGTGAGAGGTCGTAGTGCAGAGAAGGGTGGAGCTTCCAAGGGGTATTTTTGATCCATGTCTAGAGACAAGAGTAAAGCCACATTTCGCAAAGAGATCGGAAAGCACCAATGTACTTTTTGTAGGGAAAGAGGACATTGGGACAGAGACTGTCCGAAGGCGAAGAAGAAGTTCGATGCAACTGCCAACGTCAACAAGGGCGTTGAGGTCAAGGAATGAGTAATGGTTGGTGCTTCGTGACGTCAGAAGGTTGGGTACTCGACTCTGGGTGCTCATTATATATGACACCACATCGAGTACTTTACTTCATTCCGTGAAGGTGGTAGAAATATTGTCTTATTGGGTGATGACCGAGCATACAGCACGATAGGCAACGAGAAAGTTCGGATGAGGATGTGTGATGGTGTTACACGAGACATCGAGGATGTGCATTTTTTTTCCGACCTAAAGCGTAACCTCATATCGCTCGGTTTGCTCGAAGCCAAGGGCTTCGGAGTGACAATGGAGAATGGTGCTCTGAGGGTGACCCGAGGAGCAATGATCGTGATGAAGGGAAAGCGAAAAGGCAACCTCTACTATTTTGATGGTTCGGTCATAACTGGCACAGTAACTCTGACTTGTGAGGCCGACCGCGACGACTCATTGTTATGGCACATGCGTCTTGGCCATGTGAGCAAGAAAGCTTTACAGAAGCTGATTGAGAGAGATAGTCTGAAGGGTGCCAAGAGCAGGACGATCGAGTTCTGCAAGAGGTGTGTGTTCGGTAAACAGACATGTGCTTCATTTGGGACGACCGTCTATAATACGAAGGGATCGCTTGACTATGTACACACCGACGTATGAGAGCCGAGTAG
>JAULAV010005115.1:0-26743 GCA_030789695.1 Scilla litardierei | reverse complement strand
AAAGTTGAAGATAGCTTTCAAGATTCGTGATAACATTTTGGAAAAACAGTGAAACATAAAGATAGTTACGTAAAAATTTACCTTACAAGAAAACAAAATAAGTAGCAAAGTAGTACGTTTTTAATGGTTACTAAATTCTTTATGTTTATTATATACAAATTTTATTTTTAGAAATACAGGCATGATTAATTTAGAGAAACTAAAAATTAAAATTAAAATAGGTATACGGTGCCTTCAAGCAAACAGCAGATACAACGTTCAGCTCAAAGCACCAAGAAAAAGCATTTAATCATAGCATTGATCGTTTGCAACTTCAGCACTGAATCGACCCACTAAACAGCACATCACAGCTGTTAAGGAAATAACGGCTACTTCGTTATTCAGAAAGCGTAGAAAATTATCAAACAAAATAATATAAGCAGAATGCACTCTTAACACCGATGATCCAATCAGCCATGTGCAGACCAAAGAAAAAAACTTAAGAAACCATAAATGAAGCAAGAATATAAAGAGTTTTGGTCCGTTATGGATCTACTGAAGCTGAAGCTTCTTGATGGTATCGATTTGTTTTGCAGGATTCAATCCCTTGGGGCATGCGTGGACACAGTTCTTGATGGTGTGGCACCGATAAAGCTTGAACTCGTCATTTATGGCCTCTAGCCGCTCTTTAGTATATTGATCCCTGCTGTCCTGAATCCACCTGCAATGCAAGCACCAGACACGTTAGTTGGAACTAAAAAAAGCATCTATAAACAAGAATAGACTGGCAGTTTAAACGTGTATGCAGACATACATGTCATATGATGCCTCCATGAATAAACTGCTACAACACAAGTGAAACTCGTAACGAAAACACGTATAGAAACCAAACATGCTGAAAAATGCATATGATGCACCATGAAGTTCTTGGTGCAGGTAAACGGGGATGGTTGACGGGTAATGCAGCGGGGATTTCTAAAACGCACATACTCTCCCAGCAAAAGAGGCGGGTCATGCATGAACTGAAACACTAACCTCTCGCGTTGACCGCATTCATGGGACACCATGGGGTTCAGAAGAGAGAATTCTCATTGCTTATGCATACTAGCATGTTTCCTCATTTGCTTTGCAGAATAACCCAATAAACATTTTATGTACATTACTACTATGCAAAAGAATAACCTTGAATGTGTTCTTAGTATATAGAAGAGAACTTGTTTGCCTACGCAGAGGTCACTGGACAAAAAAACTCTAGGCCGTGGCCTCCACCTAATATGAGAACAGAATCTTCAACTTAAATGGAAGTGAAATGTCCACCTGAAAACCAGTTGCAGAGATAAAAATTCTAATGCACGGACTTACTGAATCCAAATAGGTATCCAATAGGAATTCATGATAAACATAATATGATTACATCATTTATGTACACATGGGTTCTATCCTAGCAGGTAATTCAATTGCTAGTTAGCCATATGCACAATTATCCATTGCTATAGCAGCAAATTGTTACTACTTTACTATAACCTTTCCAATTGTCTTTTCGGCAGAAAACATGAGACCAAGTTTATAATGTGCTCATGTTCAGATAACGTCAGCTGCATTCTACAAAATTTTTGTATAGTGTTCAGTATATGAAGTGTACACAATGACTGAAAATAACCATTGTAAATTAACAGACAGCACGTTGCTCGAGCGTCCCATTACACCTCAGATTAATATTACAAAGCAGCCACTAGACGATCATCAGATAAGATCAACAGTTAGCTTGCACCCTCCAAGTAAACTCCTAGACCAACTTAAAAGAAAAAAGATATTGCACCAATTTCAAAAATCTTCAAGCGCATGCTGCACCAATTTCAGAAAGGCTCAAACAGATTATTCAGATAATTTCCTCAACCACCAAGCTCAAGTTCAAAATCCAGTCTTTTTTCCATACATGCACACACAAATTCGGACACACACACCTTCTCTTGAATGGTTTTGGAACTATAACATAGGCCATCCAAATGGAAGATCAAACAACATGAATGCATGACCATCTTAAAATATAGAGATACCGAGTGGCAAAAGGTGATGCTGGAGTTTTACCCTACATCTACTGGTCATACAATCATGTTACCATGAACCTGTTCATTTTGTCGGGCACCTCTAAAATAATATGATAAATAATTTGAATCGTCCATCACGAAGGCCTCTTACAATGTTCTCAGTAAAACAACAACATCTGTAGCATGCGTGGAGAACAGATCTATCTATATTAAACATTTTCGATGGCATACATGATCATATATCAGAAAACATGCCTCCTAACGGTTTGCACAGGATCTGAAAATAATAACGATCATCGATAATTATCAAAGTTCATGCTTGAAAATCTTTATTGATAGATTATGTTGCAGGAAACCAAGTGGAAAAAAGACAAATTGAATTCATTTTTGAACAGGTGATGAAAATGACATATCCATAACATCTGTTTTCTCATGCTTCGAGGTGTCAAGGTAGTAAATGGTGTTACAATCTTAAAGAAGCTTAATGCTTCAGGTGCAGATCCTACAACCATAATCCCATGGTACATCCATGCACAAGAGACCGAGGAACAAATTTGACAGTTCATTGTAAAAGTTCATTCAGGAAGCAAAGAACTAAGGCATAAAAGGAAGAAAATGGAAACATCACACACACACACACACACACACACCCCCCCCCCCCCCCCCCCCCCCCCCCCCCCCCCCCAAAGAAAAAAAACAAAAAACAAAAAAAACAAAAAAAACCAAAAACCAAAAACCGAAAAACAAAAAACAAAAAACGAAAAAAAAAACAAAAAAGGAAGAAAGAAAGAAAAGGGAAAGGGAAAGCATGCAAAAAAAAAAACAAAACATGCCCAAAAAACCGACAAAATTGGGCAAAACCCCACCACGCCAGAATGGAAGTCATCAAGAATAAATCCCGATAAGTTGCTAAGGGAGACTGTCAAATGTACAATAGAATCAAGAGCGATCACCAGAGGGAAAAAGAAGCGCAGTATACAAAGAACTATAAAACAAGGCCGTTAGAGAAAAACAAATGCATAACGAAAACAAAGACAAAAAAACATTTAAGGTAAGAAGAAAAAAAAATTACAAACTTTACAAGAATTTCATAAACCAACGGCCACTGGTGGCATGCGCAATACTAGATGGCATGAACACTTCTATTATGGAGTTGTATTATGCCAAGCATGTGTCAAACAAGCAAGTTCGACACATGTTTTGTTTTTGAAACATGCGCAAAGCGCCAATGTTTCATATCATGCCTATGTCAGCATATCAGTGTCCATGTAACACAGGTGCAACATTCTTGTACAATTGTTTCCTGATTTAATCGAAAAAGGAAGAGAAACTGTAAGCTAAGCAGATACAAGGTAACAATGAAACCGTGTGGCGTCAGATACATGTGTTAGACACATGTATCGGACAATACTTCTCATTTCAGTATACATTTTACAAACTACTCAAGTGCCGCCATGTCGTGTTGTATCATCTCCATGTCGGTGTGTCCATGTTTGTGCATCATAGGGTCCCCTCACATGCCATATTAAATTCCAAAAAAGAAAACACAAATGTTATTTTCTTCATAATTTAATTCTGAATGGTTTTTCGTATATGTTTTCTACTTTCTCTTGACTCTGCCCAACTAAAAGAAGATTAAAAAAAGAAAAATAAAGATGTTCTTGTTGCAAGTATGTTACTATAATAGAATCATGCCAAATGATTGAATACATAAAAAATTGTATATGGGCACTCTATGAATGTCAGATTTATATTGGCAAATTTGCTTCAACGGTGACACTATCTTTTAAGCTCCTCGCACTCATGCACGTGTATAATATGAGAAATATGGCAGTCGGCGATCCAAGGAAGAAATTCCTCCTATAGCAGATCAAAAGTTGGCTTTCCACAATTTTTTGGATGATCGGTACCATTAGTTTTGATTTTCATATTCTCAAACCCAAAAAAACTAAAAATTTGGTGAACCCTAAGCTTTTTGCTAATTATTGCGAACGATAAACTTGCAACGACTTGATGTATATTGTAACAATATGGGATACAATTTTTGCTATGTCAATTGTTTTAAGACATGAAGATTAGCATAAACGGTGCCAATCATAAAAAAATTAAGGGCAAACTTTTTGACCAGTGCCAAGAAGGACTTTCGTCCTTGGGTAGGTGACCCCAACTCTCCCCCGAACACAGACATGTAGATACATATATACATATATATACATGCTACGTATACATATACATATATGCTACACATACATATACATATGTACATATTTATCTAGCATTTGCTTATATAATGTTTGTGCGAAAAGCTATAATGTGCTATCTTACACAGACATGCCCATGCGAACATGGACATGAAATTCTGGCATGCAAAAAATTGTAAAAAATACCCATGGCATGAGTATCCGCAAGCAAATATCTAGTATGACATGACTTCATGGTAGAAGTGTTCATGCTGCATACTTCGTAAGAAACACTTGGAAGATAGTTGCTTCCATCATATGTCAAACCAAAGTCTTTTATGTTTTGTTTTTTAAAAAACAAAATTAAAAAAGTAGCTTTAATTTAAAAGGCAACATTATCATCTAATGGTATCCAACATGACATGGAAAGTTTCATGATAAGACAAAGAAGCAAAATAAAACAAAGGAAACCAAAGTTAAAAAAGCAAAATGTATATTAAAACAATAAATTTTATGAGAAGACAACTTCTTGTAACTAGGTTGTTCTAGATTGCCAACTGAATGTACGTTTAGTTACCCAAGGTCCCAAACTTCATCAAAATAAAGGCATAAGACTAGCCTTTGATCAGAAATTAGCTTAAAACCATATATGAATTGATTTGCAAAAAAAAAAAAAAGCATATGGTCACTCAAAAGATGTTGAAACCAAACAGACAGCGATGAAATTTCCGACCAGATGCAGAAAAGTATGTCGTATGGTTACCGAAGTGTTATAAGTAGAACCTTCTGAAAAACCTAAAGGCTCTGACTGCCTCTATTAATCAATTAGGCAACCCGGATAATATGGACCCTTTAATAACATAGAAGCTCGGGTGTTATACAGAATTTATGTTGGTTTTATGTTGGTTTTATGCATATATTAGGATGCCGTTAACTATTCAAGCAAGCTTTATATAGAGAAAAGATCTGCTAAAGACTAAATTTCTCTTCCCCTGTATTCTCTCTGACTTTGAGGCCTGATTCTTCACGAGCTTCCCTCGTCGCCAAATATTCTCTACTGGCCATCCTCCACCACAACTGCTGGAAACGGTAACTTCTTTTTGACCCTTCTCACTATTCATTTCTTCCCCACTTTTTATATTACTACCATGTTGCTGCATGATGTTTTTCTTATCTTTCGGTCATCATTTGTTTCTTTTTTAAAACCTTTTCTTTGATTCTTTACTGGACACGTGAATTTTTCTCTCTTTCTCCTTTGTTCATCTTTCCTTCTTTTCTTGCTGACTATTTTACTTCTTGCCTTTTGCTCTTCTCCTTTCTATCTATGCTAGATCTTCATTTATTGTCTTTCTGCTCCTTCAGTATTCTCTTCTCATTTTTCTTCTCTATTTTATTTTATTTATTTTTCTCTCTCTTTTTCTTCTTCTTGCTCTCTCCTTTTCTTTTCTTTACCTTCTCCACTGATAGACCATAAAATTACTTATTTCTTTCCACTATTTTTCTTTTATACAATTTATAGTAAATTTTCCCCAAGTATCTATTATCAATCTATTATTGTATAATTGCGTTGAGTTATTGATGTAGCACAAGGACGAGTTTAGGAATTTGAAGGAAAATTTGGGAAAGAACGATTTGATAATTTTTCAGATCTCGCAAATCTTTCGATCACCGACTCGCACGTGCAGATTCTTTAGGTCTCTTGCACAGGCAATCAAGACCGCTCTCGCACACCAATGCAAAAGATTTAATTTGTGGAGTAACTATAAGTTTGCACCAACAACTAAATTTTATTGAATTCTTCATTTAAAAAACTAAGAAGTTTGTGACCTGTATATATGCTTACAACTACTTGACTCTCTCTCTGAAATTGATTAGGACTAGAAATTCTAAATCAACTAAACCATTCAAATAAAAAACAATCAAATAACAAAAAGTCTCAAATAAGTAAAACTCTCAAAATAACAAAAAAGACTCAACTAATTAGAATTCTCTAAGGACTCAAACTCTATCAAATAAATAAAAGATTTTCAAATTGAACTCCATCTCGAATTTGATCTCTATCATTCGCCCTGGCTTAAGAACGTCACCTCATGTGAAGGCCGGCAAAAGTAGCACATCTAGGCAGGAATCTGTAGTCATCTACAGTTAGAGAAAATTCGTCTATGAACCTTGAAGTGTAATAAGATGCAGATGGACAGACGAACATCATCCGATAATTTGTCCCAATTCATGAAAGATAGAAAAGTATTTAACACATATTTGTTGGTTGGGGAGGAGGATCTAGGATAACAAATTTGATGTACTCAATTTGAATCAATGGTGTGCTTCTTTCGGCAATTCTGGTACAGACTCAAGTGATGGCTCTAAAGAAGGCTCAGGCTCAGGTTGCAGTGCTATATCAAGTTCTGTCTATGTCTCTGGCTCAGAATGCGACATTGAATCAGGCTCTGACTGCAGTACTGGATCAATCTTTAGTTTAGGCTCTGGCTCGTGCGTGTGCTCTTGTGGGGACTCCAATACTAGCTCTGGTCTTGTTCGGCATTCAAAGGACTCTTCATGGCTCATTGAAGTTTAACCCATTTTTTGAGCAACTCGAATCTTATGTCGACAAGGTTTCAACACAATTCTTTTTCCATTAAATATGAATGTGTGTGTATTTGACCTTCCAGAAATCGTCACATCATGGTCGTACAACCAAGGTTTTCCTAGCAAACGTATGTTGCATTCATGGGTTTAACATCGTACCAAATGTGATCATGATAACTCGCAAGCTGAAGAGGCACTAAACATCGTTGGGTAATTAAATGAGCAGTCTTATCAATCCAAGCGACATTATAAGGCTGAGGATGAGATTCATATACTAGGCGCATTTTTTTCTAAGGCCGACTTGAAGATAACATTAACACAGCTATCTCCATCAATTATTAACTTATGACTTATCACGTACCTTGATATAGGTGCGAAAAATACTAGTCCTTCGCCAATCTTCCCCATCTTCAAGTTTCGTAGGGAGACGCCTAATGATATTGACATGAGCAACATAAATCTTCATCGTATTAATTATTGTGGTATCCCATAATCTAGAGCTGGTCTTCTTGCACAGATGGTACCGATGTGTAGTTAGCTAAGTCAGCTATCCACTGGCACGGTCGACACTGAATTTGGGCTTCAAACGGAACCGTAATCCTTAAAACGGTGGGACTATACAGAAATTCCCAAAAAAGTTAGCAAAAAATCCCAAAAATGCAACTGCTCACAATTGAACTGTTGACCGGGTCAACCGGCTCGACTGAGCTAGCTTAGAGGCGGCTCACGGGTAAGCCGGCTCAAGCCGGCTCGTCCGAGCTGATGAACAGTGTCGGCTCGGCTCGGACACAGTAGTGGCTCGGTCAAGCAGCTACTGTAGTAGTGTCGACTCGGCCAGCGCAGACGCTTTTTTCGACGAAATTCCGCGACGGTTCGTCGCTATTCGCAATCCTGTAGCTTCGTCAGATGGTGTAGACTCAATTGGTGGGGTCGATCACCATTGGGATCGACAGAGGCGGCACATGCGAACGAAGAAAACCTTTGTGGCGACAGTTGTCGACGAATTCGGTGACGATTCGTAGCACTCTTTGCTTCTGGAGTGACGCCAGATGGGCTACGAGTCCAACGGTGGGGGTCTCAGTCGATGCCGACGATGGCACTAGGGTGAGGCTGAATTGGGAAGGACGGTGATTTTCACATCGTTGCTCATCGACGGTGGGATTTCAGGGCACGAGCGGGGTTGACAAACCCTCAAGGATGATGTGGATGCGGAGGTGATGATCGGGAAAGCCCCTGGGAGCAGCAACGGCGGCTGTTGAGGCTGGTCTCATTGACTCGGCAAACTAGAGCGTCGGACGATGATGTAGGCACGAGGTATTGGTGGCGACGATGGACTTTGGAGCGCGACGATGGTCGTAGGCGCCTGTTAAATGGTGATCATCCAGTGGTGGTGCGAGGGTCGCTGGATTCATGGCGGCGTCGATGAACGGCTAGGATTTTCGGTAAGTTGTTTTGTTTTGTTTTTTCTGCTCTGTCTTTCTTCTTCTTTTTTTCTTTTTTCGTTCTTTATTTTGTTCTTTCTTCTTTTTTTCAATTTTTTCTGTTTTTTCGAAAATTCTTTTTTCCTCTGTTTTTAAAAAGAATTATCTTTTGATTTTTTTGCTCTCTTTTAAGAGGTTTTTGAACTCTCATCTTTTAATCCAACAAAAAGAATTTTTTATGAAGAAAAAAGAAGAAAAGCAAGGAAACAAACCAGGTTTAGCTCTGATACCAAATTAATGTAGCACAAGGACAAGTTTAGGGATTTGAAGAGAAATTTGGACGAAAACGGTAGGAAATTTGATAAGTTTTCAGATCTCGCACCTTGAAAATCTTTCGATCACCAACTCGCACGCCTCGCACGTGGAGATTCTTCAGACCTCTCGTCCGGGCAATCGATTCCGCTCACATATACCAATATAAAAGATTTAATTCGTGGAGAAACTAAAAGTTTGCACCAACCAAATTTTATTGAATTCTTCATTTAAAAAACTAAGACGTTTGTGGCCTTTATATAAGCTTACAACTTGACTCTCTGAAACTGATTAGGACTAGAAATTCTAGATCAACTACAACACTCAAATAAAAAAGATTCAAATAACAAAACGACTCAAATAATTGAAACTCTCAAAATAACCAAAAAACTCAACTAATTAGAATACTCTAAGGACTCAAACTCTATCAAATAAAGAAAAGACTTTCAAATTGAAAGCAATCTCGAATTCAATCTCTATCAGTAATATATTGTTAAGCAGGAAGAAAGGGCCTAATAAGATGTTGAACAGACCATAAACACTTAGCCAGTTCATTGTTTTGCACTTCAACCATTGACCTAAGCATTATACCTAAAAAAAGAAATATGCTACAAATGAGGAGTCGGGAGATTCGAAGAAAGAAAACAATGAGGAAAGGTGATGTTAAATAAAAGATGGGGGAATACAGAGGATGCCTGAGCCTAAAGCTACCAGACCTAAATGACCTTTCTCATCAGTTAGCACACAACCAGTTCGAACCAACATGGCCCTTAATGTTATTTAATGCCTAACAGAAAGGTATCACTTGATAGCTTTAATGAAAGCAAACAATAGCAAAAGCAGATGCAAATGATCATAGCAAAAGAAAGTAAACATCACAAGAAATATGCAGCCGCTACTTGTAGGGAAAAAAGGAAATAGATAGTTCACGGCCTCTGGTTACTTTTTCTCTACATGTACTGACATATATGAAAATTTTTGCGAGGAGGAGAAAGATGAAGGTAAGGTGAGAATTTATAGGATTTTGCTTTTAAGTTTCTCTGGTAATCTTCTCATCCAACGGTAAGCGTAGAAAGGATGATAAGAAAGTACTCGCATGAGAAGGAGCAAGCAGAAAATGGCCAACTTTGATACTCCAAAATTACTACAATCTTACCATCTCTTTGAAACAGCCAACTTTCATACTCCAAAATTACCACCAATAACCGGCTGTCCCCACATGCCAACTTCAGAGTAGGTGAGAAACATATGATATTCACATTTCACTTACAGGAATTTAACATCAACTCTGGGAAGATGTAAGTTCTTTGATACATGGCTGCAGAACTATGTGAAATTTTTCATGGGACCTTGAGACCTTTTCAACATGGATATGCAATCTATTACTGGGCAAGTGCAATGAGCAATCGATATAGCTCAATTATTTCAAAAAAAATGAGAAACCAAAGAACAAAGCAAAGTCATTAAATCTGGCTACACCGTGAAAACACTAAATAAATATGCAGGTGCTTAGTTTCCTCTACCCAAAAAAAATATGAAAAATGAAGAAAGTAACTTCATGATGAGAAGTAGGAAACAACAAGCATACAAGGTCCCAAGGCTATCAGGAACATTCAATAACAATTACCACGCTTTGTATCTTTTCCAGGTAAAGTCACAAAAGAAATAAGATTCACATTTCACATGATATGATGCAGGCAAAGAACACCACACTAGCAACATTTGCCCTCGGTAACAAAAGCACAAACACCTCCACTAAAACTCCACCTAACTGAATTGCATGTGAACCACAATCCTCACCCCATAATTGTTCAGAGATTACGAACGACCGCCTTAAACTTTTGAATGATCCTAAAATCAAGCACTCCGCGTTCCAAAACTGTAATCACCCAGATAATCGATAAAGCACTACATATCCATACGTTATATTGAGACAATCTAGTCAACCAAAAGAACCTAACCACGAAAGATGTAATTTTTAAGTTATCAAAGTCGTCAATCGGCCGAAACAAAAAGCACAGCATATCAAATCAAGCACTAATAAATAAACAAATAAAGAAAAGAAAATTTTACCTGTTAGCATGAAGAAGGGCGGCAGGACCAAGATATGTCTCAGGATTCCACCAGTAGCTAGGGCATGAGGTACTGCAGCAGGCACACAGAATGCACTCGTACATCCCGTCGAGCTTTGCCCGGTCCTTCTTGCTTTGCAGGATCTCCTTCCCGTCGGGGGCCGGCTCCTTCCTCTTTAGCCATGGCTCCACGCTCTTGTATTGATTGTAGAAGTTGGTCATGTCGACCACGAGATCCTTGACCACGTACATGTGCGGCAGAGGTGTGATCGTCGACGAGCCGCCGGCCTCGGCCTTGATCTTGGTAAGGCACGCGAGGCCGTTGTCGCCGTCGATGTTCATGGCGCAGGACCCGCAGATCCCCTCGCGGCAGGAGCGGCGGAAGGTAAGGGTGGGGTCCATCTCGTTTTTGATCTTGATCAGGGCGTCAAGCACCATGGGGCCGCAGTCGTTGAGGTCGACCGTGTAGGTCTCAAGCTCCGGCTTCGACGGTGAGTCGGGGTTCCATCGGTAGATCGCGAAAGTCTTCAGACGCTGGGGTCTCGACTGGGATTGGGATTGAGGCTTGGATTCGGGCTGGGACGAGTGTGTCTGGGATAGAAGAAGGCGGGCGGGGGTGGAGGCAGCGGGGGCGGAGGCGACGCATGGCCGGAATCGGGCAGCACGGTGGATGAGAGCCCTGGCGGTGGCCATTGCTTGATTTGATTATGATGACGACGACGATTAGAGAGGGAAAGACGAGGTTTCTAGGGGTTTCTCTTTCACCGGGAGATTAACGGATGGAGATGGAAGGGGTAGTAATATTAATACAAAGAGAGGAGGGTAAGATTACCGGGAGGTTAGGGGAACCTGTAGGAGGGTGGAGACCACGTGGACGTGAAGTGGGCCAGAGATTTTGTCTGGTGGCGAGGTTCATTTGAAAGGCCGGGAGGGTTCAATTAATGCACGTGTCTTGCACGTGTGAAGAAAAACCGGCGGCTAGTGAACATTTTGAGCTATCATGTACTGAGGCAACCGTGGGTGGTGAAATCTTGAATACGGTACTTTCGCACAATATTCAACGAAATACTTGACACCATACACATTTTTCCCTTCCTTAAAGCTGGAAAGTGCCGACCTATGGTAGGCTCCTCCGTGCTGTCGAGCTTCCTGCTGAAGGCCGCGCTAACGAAGTGCCGACTAGAGCTATCCGAAGATCGGACTGTAGCGTTGTCGATCTATGAGCCGCCGATCCTCCGAATTGAGAATATATGCACTATAAAGATCGGCATCCTCGTATCTAACTTGTGCAGAGTCAGATAGACAGGATCCAAGCAAATGTGAGCCAGCTCTGCACAAGATAGCCCGACTGCACTTCTTCAGCGTCTCAATCGAACCAAGTTTCACAGAAATAACCGCATGTTGATTGAAAGCAATTTAATGACTAAAACAAAACAAGGGCAAAGTGGATCCCGCTATCTAATTTCACAACTGCCACTGAAAAAGCCAACCAACACAAGAACTATCAATAACAAGAATCGAGAAAGTGTGCCCTTTGGATGCACTCCTTAATCTAATTAATCGCCAACGAGCCTTTGCTCGATTGGCATCATCTTCCCTCTCCTTTTGTCTGAATAGTGTGAACAATGGTTCTTTCCTTTACTATATATTGATATCCATACACACGATCCATACCCACATCGAATATATATTCAAACAGATAATCGATATATACTTACATCCGTTAATAAATGTACATTACAAAGCTTTCATGATCTTAAATTCATAACCCAAAAAAAAATGAAAATATCTATAGATAAGAAGTTTTGAAAAAAAAATCATTACCTCCTAAAATAACTTGTAAAATACCACATGAAAAAGTAAGAAATCTATTGAGTTATTGCAGAAACAAAATGGAAAATAATTGTTCTTATAGATCATGCATATATAAATGGATAACTTACTATATCTTTAAAGATTTGAATATAGTTTTCCAAGTTAAATTTCAACAGATAGATAAGTAAAATAGATTACCAACAATCCCAGAGTATTGAAAGAGTGAATTTAAATAAGATTTTCAAGCTTATTACAAGTTTATAGAAATAGGTAAACTCGAGGCTTATCCTATTTATTTTTTTAAAAAAGAATTACACTAGGAAAAAAATAGCCTAACAATTATTACAGTATTCTAGTATTTTGTTTAAAAGATTAATATGTATCAGATGAAATCTAATGACAAAGAACCCTGAGACTTAACAAGATACATGGCTATTAACTAGCTGCTCCCCTTAAAATACTGGCTCTTCTTGTGGTCATCCCTAATGCTAGTTGTTATCAAACACACGTGTTCACAAATCTTGAGGGATGGAAAACCTATAAATGCCCCTACAACCATCCTTTACCATCATCAACCTCAAACATTCAACAACCTACTGAGAAGAAAAGGAAGGGATTAAGGAAAAAAGAATGGCCGATCACAGCGACATCAGCTTCAAGGCCGGCGAGGCCGTTGGCCAGGCTCAGGTACTAGGAAATCATGTTTTCATCAATAATGCTAGTAGATACATACAATGGGCATGAATCTGATGTGTTTGTGCAATGTTTGTTTGATGGCTGCAGGTGAAGACGGATGACATGATGGACAAGGCAAAACAGTCTGCAAGCGAGGCCAAGGAGAAAGCCGGGGGATTCCTGCAGGAGACGGGGGAGCAGATGAAGAACATGGCCAACGAGGCGTCCGATGCCATCAAGAACGCGACCGGGATGGGATCAGGAAGCACCGCCGGCTCCGACGGCCGCACCACCACCACCACCACCAAAACCACCGTCACCAAGCAACATTGATCGACCTACAGCTCTCTTTGAATGGTTCATGCCTGGATTCATTTGTTAATTTAGAGCTGCTTGTTTCGTTTGAATCAAGTCCAGCTCTTTAGTATTTGCATTGTGTTGTGTTGTATTTCATTGTATGGACAACTGTTCTTGACAAATTATAATATGATGAAAGTTAAGAGTTTTGTTACATTTGATATCAGAAGAGGGAAAGATCAAGGAGAAAATGAAATGTTATTGATTGAAAATCTAAAGAGATTGCAAAAGTAAATTTATCCAAAAAAATATTTATCATAACGGGTAACGGATAGCTAACGAGATGTATCAATATCAAAAAATTTGAAACGTAAAAGCATTAACGGGTATATATCCATGAAAATATTCCGGATATCGGATTATATGGTCCCACCCGAAACCCGAACCGTTTAGAGCCCTGGCGATGCGTACTTTAAAGGGGCTAGTCTTGCTGACGGCTGGACTGCTGCCCTCGGAATCGCAAACGGCGGCGCCGGAGAGATGAACGGCGGCGGCGGAGAACACCACGAGCCCGGCGACGACGAAGTAGAAGAAGAGGACGAAGTTTTCTTGGACGAAGATGACGTCATCCAAGAAATCCCTATAGACGAAGAAGGTCATCTCTCTCTCTCTCTCTATAAAATTTTGCTTCTTTGAATTCCCTTTCCCTCAATCTCCCCTTTTCACTGAATTAGATCTACCCGATAGAGACGACGATGACGTGGATTCAGACGCCGAGGAAGCCGATGATTCTTTGTACGTGTTTAGGGGCCACACAGGTTAATTCTTCATTTGCTGAAGTATGATTATTTTGTTTGTTGTAATCTATTTTATTAGTTTATCGAGTTAATCGGTTACGTTTGCTTTTGGTGCAGATGAGGTATACGCTGTTGCGTGCAGTCCAATCGATGAATCTCTGGTCGCAACAGGAGGTAAAGATGATAGAGGATTCATATGGAGGATTGGATCGGAGATCCCATTGGCTGAGCTTCAAGGTTTGTTGTTTTCTCGGTTTCGATTGATTGATGTTCCATTAAAAAAAATTAGTTTTTAAGTCAATCTTAAAGTTCTAGCTTTTCAAAATTTTGATTTTAGACCTCTTATAAGCTAATTTGTGTCACCACTTAAGCTTAGAGAGTGCCAATGTACCGCTGTTCTTTCAATTAACTCTCTTACTACTTGATCACAACAAGAGTGGCTTAATGATGTTGAAACAAGAACATCATATGAACATCATCCCATAATGATCCCCTTAGAGGACGAAAGTTGTGCCATGACTGATAATGTGTCAGAGACCATACTCTTTAAATCGTTAGAACTTGAGAGATGGTTAATTGAGATGACAATAGACTTTGCACGGACCCAGAAGACCATCACACGGTTTCATATGATAGAATAGTGTTTGTATTTCTTGTCTAATTCCGTGCAATATAGGCACAAGGTGAACAGAGGTGGTTGTAAATTATTGCCAATATTTAAAGGCACGATTAAGATAATGATTTGAGTTGCACACTGGTAGGCAATGAATTATGATTGGTGAAGAATATCCTAAAACTTTAGAAGTTCCTTAGCTGCAGCTAATCATAGACAGTTGAAGTGGAAGTGGAAGGACGACTGCTAGCGAAGATACTTGAAGGGACGATTAAGAGCATATTTGTTGTTGCACAAGCAACGAGAATGGTGTTGACACTGACTTGATTGCCACTTTTCATTCTGGCCCAAAGACAACTAACTTGATATTTCAGAACTTGTGCGTAAAAAAGCAACCAGAGGACATTGGAGATATGCATGTCAATGTTGTGTGAGCAATATGCTGATGTGCCAAAAGGTTTGTACATAGAAGAAACTGTAATTGAGTGAGATGTGCATGCACCCAAATGAGGACCTGCATTAAGCAATGAGCAGGTGAGGAATTGTAACCGAGTGAGATGTACAGGAACCGAAATGAGGCCATGTGTAAAGCAATGAGCAGGTGAGAGAGAGAAAAACCACATTGCTGGATAACGTCTTGCAGGAGGTAACATGAGAACTTGTGTGGGCAAGTTTCATTTAAGAAAGATGTCTGCGGGGGTACACACTAATGAAGACTTCACGCCTTGGTAAGAAAAGAATGCCTGGATTAGACATGGGTGCATTCAGATTAGGTTCCATATATCAGGTTCACAAGGGCAAGCACAAATTTTGCATGCACATTAAGTTTACGGATATGCCTCAACCATGCATAATTTGTCCCAATCTGTCTATAATCTATGTGATCTCGTTGATATTTTGCCCCACTATCAATATCGATGAAGCATGTGAACAATATTTGAGTGGGGTTATTGGTCACTACAATGACCACATCCAATTTCCAGGTGTTAAGGGAACATGTATGCAGAGGAAAGAACAGCTCCCTGCTTGCGACTATCGTTTATTGCTCAATGGTGTCAACTGATTCCATTGGTCTCTTTATTTAGCTCCATTCTTAGTGGCTTGCATGCTTGGCACGTCCATGTCATGTTCCCATAAATCTCACATCCTTATCTCAACTGCCCACACTCCGAGTCCATAAAATGGTACTAGATACAGAGTTTCAGTTCTCTTAAAATCTGAGCTCATTCTCATACCTAGGCTTCTCGCTTTGAAATTCCATTTTTTCCTGCTTTAAAATGAGATTTTACATTTGGCAGGTCATGGCCAAACTTCTTTTTAAAAAGAAATCTACTAGTTACCCTCTTGTCACTCTGTAAGCCTCACTCACAAATAAAAAGAGATGCCAGAATATGTAAAATTTATGTGTCATGTGCACTTATAAAAGAGCTACCCCTCCTTGCCCCTCATTCGTTAAGAGCAATGAACTGTTCTCGGCAAAAGATGGGTCTCATTTTTGGGAGTGAGTTGGGGTGCACAAAGGACACACTATCATGGCAGAATTATGCAGGCATTTATGTATGCATGCATATTTATGTATTTTTAAGAGGGATAGATGTACATATTACGTAGATACGTCTGGGTACACATGCACATGATTCTACTAACAATATAAGATGCATTTGCTTCACATTTTTTATAGAATACATCAAGTGTGAAAGGTTTTGAATAAGTTATGATTTAAGTCATTTTAGACTGCTATTGATCTTTTTTTCATCTGTCTCATGTCTTGTTGAAGCATAATCTTCGATTTTAAGGGAAGTATCAGAAAGAAAATTTTGAGTTTTATATGGGAGGTGTACTTGTTAAGAGTGGTTAAGTAATGTATCTTTCATGCTTAGAATGTTCCATAGTTTTCTGATTACTATGTATTGTAAATTTGTAATGGAGTTTGCTTGTATCGAGTTATGAAGTGTAGCCGACTCAATTTTCATAACCTTTGGTATATCTGTGCGCATATTAGCACATCATTGAATTCTGATTTGGCCAACAGTCTTGCAAAACTGTCTTGACTGATTGTATTCCGATCATTAATTTTATTTGTTCTAATTGGACCTCTCGTCTGAAGGTCATGGAGATACGGTTTCTACCTTAGCCTTCAATTGTGATGGACAGCTACTTGCATCTGGAAGTTTTGATGGTCTGATTAAAGTTTGGAACACACAATCAGGGAGAATCATGTTTTCACACGAAGGTTCAGGTGGAAGCATTGAGGTTTGAATGCTCAAGTTTTGTGGTTATTGTTCTAATTTTGTAATTTCTGAATTTGAATCCTATGGACTCTGTTTCATGCATAGGATCAGATAGGCTTAACTATTTCTCTTTGATTGCTCAGTGGCTCAAATGGCATCCTAGAGGGAACTTGATATTGGCAGGATCTGAAGACGCTAGTGTTTGGTTGTGGAATTCTGACAAAGATGCCTTGCTCAACACGTTTTCTGGCCATGCTAGTAGTGTCACATGTGGCGATTTCACACCCGATGGTATCGTTATATGTTTTGTAAATGCTTAGGTCTGCTTTAGTATTTTGTCTTTTATTTCATTTACGAATGATTTCCATTTTTTGCATTTTGAAGGTAAACTTATTTGTACTGGTTCTGATGATGCATCATTA
This sequence comes from Scilla litardierei, assembly GCA_030789695.1. Classification (NCBI taxonomy): domain Eukaryota; kingdom Viridiplantae; phylum Streptophyta; class Magnoliopsida; order Asparagales; family Asparagaceae; genus Scilla; species Scilla litardierei. The sequence goes on along the minus strand of JAULAV010005115.1, from coordinate 9,295 downwards.
AGGATATGGGACCCAAGAACTGGAAGAAGTTTGCATGCTGTTAAAGGTATAATATATATTTCTGGCTGAATTATTTATATCATACTCTGTGTGGTTCATTGCTCTTTTATTTATGGATCTGATTCCTGAGCAGTGTTGTTATGCGTAGCTGTAAACCTTCAGTGACAGTAGTAAATCATGGTCTCATGAATTCTCATACCAAAAAATTTGAAGAGTCTTTTCAGTAATCATCATGCCACGATTCTTCTTTTCCTTGCTTTTAATATGCTAGTAATGCACATATTTGATTGCACTCTGCCCTGATCAACAATCTTTTAGGTCCTTAATTGTCAAGTCTTCTAGTGGTCACCTAGGCAATTCCCACCATCATATTTGTATGATATTTTGCCCTGAAATATATCAATTGGGCATGGAACTAACTGATCTATCCTTTTCAATTGGAACTTCATCTCCAATATTTAGATGAAATAAGGCACAATTTGTTTTCTCAATTCTGATCCTGCTTTCATGCCTATTAATGCCCACAATATTTATGACTGCATGCATGTGGGTGTCGTATGGGTGTGTTCATGCATGTGTGGGTGCAAGTCGTCGTGGGGTCTGTGTGGTGCACACCTGTGCAGATGTGTATGTGTGCATGTGTGAGAGAGCGCTATCATAGTGCTATGGTTCTCCTTCTCTTATTTGAGATACTTGTTCTTTAACACATTGGAAAGTCTGTCCTAGTTTTTAAGCCAAGGAGGAATGTGGTCTGTGTGGTGCACACCTGTGCAGATGTGTACGTGTGCATGTGTGTGAGAGCGCTATCATAGTGCTATGGTTCTCCTTCTCTTATTTGAGATACTTGTACTTTAACACATTGGAAAGGCTGCCCTAGTTTTTAAGCGAAGGAGGAATGTGGTCTCTTTAGTGTCTTTAATTTCTAGCTTTCCATTTTGTTGCAAGTTCTGATCAAATTGAAAGCGGAGTACTGAACAGTCTACCACATTGGGGTTACTGTTGCTTAACGATTGTAGCTTCTTATACTCCCAATCACCAAGCTTGAACGTGTTAATTCCTTTTTTTGGTATCCTTACATTCTAACTGTTAAATTTTGTAGGTCATCCATATCACACTGATGGACTGACATGCTTGTCAATAACCTCCGATTCTACAATTGCTATCACTGGTTCAAAAGATGGTTCCGTCCACATGGTGAACATATCGTCTGGGAGGGTGGGTTCTTATACATCTTTTATTCCTTTTACCCATCTGAAATTGATCTGCATGCTTATTAATTGTTGTGCAAGTCATGTGTATCATTATTTTGTATTGTAGATTAAGCATACTGCTTCTTTATCCAAAACACAGATTTTCTGGCTTGATGAAGTGATGAAGTTATGCCTGAAATTCCAATCATGGTTACTACTTGCCGCTATTCCAAGCTAAATTTTTAAATGCATCCTAGTTCCATTAGTCTCAATACTTGAGCATTTGAAGCTTCCAAAAAAAACTCTCACTGAAATTGTTGAAATCAATACATTGGACTAGTAATGTTAACGGGCAGTAGCCAAGCAGGGCCTACTAGACCTAGCTTGGCACAAAATTTCCATAGACTTCAAAATTTCAGCTCAGCTCCGAACCTGGGTTTGACCGTGCTGAATCTCAATGCTACCCTTGGACGCTTCATGCATGTAACTGAGAGAACTCAAAACTCTACGAGAGGCCAACAGTGCTTTCTTTTATACCGAGATAGTATATGATGTTGTACAGAAACCCTTATGCATAAGGTAAATTACATATAGTATAGATCAAGGTTTGAGGGATTGCCCGATACCTACTGGTATCGGGCGTATCGGACCGGTACCGCCCAGTACCGGTCCGATACGGCAGGAAGAAATCGGTTTCGGCCGAAACCCTAGGGTTTCGGCCAGTTTCGCCCGATACTGGGCGAAACTGGCCGAAACCCTAGGGTTTCGGTCAGAAAGATAGAGAAGAAAATAGCAGCTGCCCTAGCCCCTAACCCTAAGCTCTAACCCCTATCCCTACAGCAAAAAATATCGGAGAGGACAGATTAATTTCTCGTGACAGAAGAAAACAATTCCCATGACAGAACAGAACGCTTGTGAATGTACAGTGTAACATGTGAATTTACAGTGAAAATTGCTCTATAAGAGCAAGCAAAGAGGATGAGAAATTGGGAGAAAACTCACTGTCGCCAGCCCTAGACGTCGCCTTCGTCGTCGCTTGCCGTAGACGTCGCCTTCGTCTTCATCATCGCCTGCCCTAGACAACGCCGTCGTCGTCGCCTGCTGTCGTCGCCGTATCTGCCGTCGTCGTCGTCGTCGTCGTTGCCTGTTGTCATTGCCTGCCGTCGCCTGCCGTCGTAGTCGTCTTCGTCTTCGTCTTCGTCTTCGTCGCCTGCTGCCAGCGTCGCCGTCGCGTGAAGACGTCGAAGTCGTTGAGGGTTTCGACGAGGGGGCAGCGAAGCGGCGGGCTCGGGGAAAGTAAATTGAGAGTGCGATTGAGAGGTTAGTAAAATGTGCCCTAAAAATTTATACTCATTTGTTATGTTATTTCACATTTGACCATAGATTTCCAACTATTTACAATCCTGCCATCAATTTAAACCCTAATAAAACAAGTGTAATGGCATATTTGTAAATACATTGAACGTAAGGGGACATGTGGAACTCTGTTTGGATAGTGCGGTTTGGTCAATTCCCTAATTACCCTTTATATTCATTATAATTACAAGTTTAACCTGAATAGAGAACAAACTTAACAAATACAGTGGCATACTTGTAAAACAATGGAAATACTGGACTTATTAGAAACTGCGTATTTTGCTATTTTAAAATACGAATAAATATATAAAAATACGAAAAAATACTGTAAAATACGTAAGAAATACAGAAAAATAAGTAAAAATACGGAAAATACATAATAAATATAAAAAATACTTTAAAATACATAATAAATACGGAAAAATTATTTAAAATACTAAATAAATACGATAAAATATGGAAAACACATAATAAATATAGGAAAATAATTAAAATACATAATAAATCCTAAAAATACTACATGGACTCCTAAAACTATTATTTAAAATACATAATAAATACAAAAAATTAGTAAAAATACAAAATAAATACGGAAAAATACGGAAAACGCATAACAAATATAGAAAAATATTTAAAATACATAATAAATCCTAAAAATACTACATGGACTCCTAAAGATACTATTTAAAATACAAAATAAATACAAAAAAATTAGCAAAAATACAAAATAAATACGGAAAAATACGGAAAACGCATAACAAATATAGAAAAATACTTAAAATACATAATAAATCCTAAAAATACTACATGGACTCCTAAAGATACTATTTAAAATACATAATAAATACAAAAAAATTAGTTAAACTACAAAATAAATACTGAAAAATACGGAAAACGCATAACAAATATAGAAAAATACTAAAAATACATAATAAATCCTAAAAATCCTACATGTACTCCTAAAGAAACTATTTAAAATACATAATAAATTCAAAAAAAATTAGTTAAAATACCAAATAAATACTGGAAAATACGGAAAAACGCATAACAAATAAAGAAAAATACTTAAAATACATAATAAAACCTAAAAATACTACATGGACTCCTAAAGATACTATTTAAAATACATAATAAATACAAAACAATTAGTTAAAATACCAAATAAATACTGAAAAATACGAAAAATGCATAACAAATATAGAAAAATACTAAAAATACATAATAAATCCTAAAAATCCTACATGGACTCCTAAAGATACTATTTAAAATACATAAAAAATACAAAAAAATTAGTTAAAATACCAAATAAATACTGAAAAATACGGAAAACGCGTAACAAATATAGAAAAATACTTAAAAAGTTAAAAATACATAATAAATCCTAAAATGCTATTTGGACTCCTTAAAAATACTTTTTGTCTACCATCAATTTAAGTACCATATAATACGTGATTAGAGGAAAAAATACTAAAAATAAAAGAGAAGCTACATTAATTATTGATCAATTAACTACTTAAAATACTAAAAATATGTTAGAACTTAAAATATGTTAGAGCTTAAAATACTAATTTTTTTAAATAATAGTACTTATGGGACGGGGTTAGCCATTAAAATAATAAAATTTTCTAATAAAATTTTCTAACAATAGATATACTACAACTTGCATGTTATTATTTATGTGATATTTAAGTTGCTTATCTGCATGCTAAATTTTATGAGATAAAATTTAGTTGACATGTTTTAGTGGTAATTCTATTTTCTTGCATATTATATGATAATTCAAGAAAGCCTCTTAGGTTAGCCATTAAAATTCTTCTAAATTGTTGTACTGTGAATCTATTAAAATCCAAATACATGATTAGGATAGTACGTTGAAACAAATAAAACTTTATAGTTGATAAGGACTCTAATAAAAGTTATTAACGAATCATAATAAATTCGAATTTTAGGATTCAACTAGTTGATAGGATTAACTAGTTTTAATAAAAGCCTTTTAGTTGATGGCAAACATATGAATGATAAGTTTCCTTCAATGGACCATGATCCGGCTCAATGTGCTTGGCTAAGTTTCCTGGATCAACCTAGCTAGACTGGGTATAAGTGATCCTGGCTTAGTCAATTCCCTGACCGTATTCCGCTGGACCGCAAGGACACAAATCATGATTATGTGACACCGTCGACTATATGTAAGTCTAATACGTTAATAATCTTTTCAAGATTAATCGTAACCCTTGGTTTATGGTGTAGTAATTAACATGTCTCGAAGAACTCTAAAGGAGAAGACGGTGGATATTGGGTGGGCTCACTGTAAAATGATCGCAGATAACCATAGACAAGTAAGGTGCAACTATTGCCGGAAAGAAATGCATGGAGGCGTGTCTCGCCTTAAGGAACACTTGGCGGGAATTACCGGGGATGTGCTGACATGCACCGAGGCACCTAAAGAAATGCGTGAAGAGATGAGAGCGCACGTTTTTCAGAAGAAGGCCGAAAAGGTACATGCCAGATTTGAGAAGAAGAGGATAGAGGAGGAGATAAGGGTAAAGTGGACGGAGGCAATATCAGATGACTCAGATGAGGATGAGGATGAGACCGAGGAGGCGAGGGACCTTAGAAGAGCTCTTAGAAGAAGTAGGCAAGAACTTGTCGAAGAAGAAATTAGAAGTGAGGGCAGAAGGATGGGAGCATGATCGTCTGTGTCTGGAGCCCCTGGGCTAGCCAGATCGGGTAGTCGTGCCACCCGAATGGCTGGTATATTCGCGTGTGGTTCTGCTCGCGATGTTCAGCCAACCGGTAGACCAGCCGGCACTCTCAGACCCGGTGCCGACCCTTTTTCTCAAACGAAGAAGGGTAAATCCCAATCAACCATAAAGAATACCTTCATGAAGAATGCCAAGGCCTATGTCGGTCGAGCTATGGCCAAATTTTTCTACTTCAACCACATTCCATACAATGTGACCAATAGCCCATATTACAGGCCCATGGTGGATGCTATTGCGGAATCGGGACGTGGCGTTGCTCCACCCACTGCTTGGGAGTTGTCACACACATACTTGGATATGGAGTATGAAGAGATCAAAAATTATGTAGAAACTTTTCGTGTTTAGTGGGATGAGTATGATTGCACACTGATGTGCGATGGCTGGACAACACAAAACAGAAGGAAGATAATTAACTTCCTTGTGTATTCGACCCACGGGACGGTGTTCCTGGACTCTGTGGATGCAACCGACCAATTCCAGAATGGTCCTTACATATTTGATCTTATGGACAAATATGTAGAACTAATTGGGGAGCATAGAGTAGTCCAGGTAGTTACCGACAACGGGGCAAACTACAAGTCAGCTGTGCAGCTACTGATGCGCAAGAGACAGCATCTGTATTGGACCCCATGTGCGGCGCATTGTATCGACTTGATATTTTCTGACATGGCAAAAGAAGAAGTAATCAAAAATATCGTCGCACAAAGTCAGATGGTAACAGGATTCATATACAACAAAGGATGGGTGCTCAGCTTGATGAGAAGAGAGACGGGTGGAAAAGAGTTGATCCGGCCCGCGATAACAAGATTTGCGACCCACTTCATTGCTTTGGACTCTCTGTATGCGCACCGAGATGACCTGCGGAGAATGATCACATCCAGGGATTGGTCCGATAACTTTCCAAGGCTTAAACCAAAAGATAGGGAGGTTGGAAACAACGTGTACGATCTGATTCACGGCGATGAATTCTGGCAGACTATCTCTAATGTCATCGCCGTATTTGAGCCCCTGGTGAAGGTTCTTCGAATGGTCGACAGCGATGATAAGGCCGAGATGGGGTATCTCTACGAGGCCATGGACCGTGTAAAAGAGGAAATTCGGAAGAATGTTGGTAGGGGATACAGAAAATGGTGGGACATGATAGACAAGAGATGGGATAGGCAGCTACATCAAGATATTCATGCTGCAGGCTATTTTCTAAATCCTCGCTTTCAATACTCCTCCAATGCAACAAACGACAACGAGGTGCTGGTTGGACTCAGACGCGTAATTGATAGGCTTGAACCAGACATCTCGAAGCAAATTAACATTGACAGAGAGGTAAATGAAATTCGGATATCCTTATTTTGATATATGATTTGATGTAGCAGTTCACATTCTAAAATTATGATTGATAATTGTAGCTGGATGCCTATAAGATGAGAGTTGGTTATTTCGGCTCCACTAAGGCAGAAATGGCGATAATAAGGGTCACTCCAGGTATCTATATAGATCTTAGATTTCTATATGTTCCCCATAAAACGGTCCATCTTTTCTGACCACTGGAACTTGTTGCAGCTCAATGGTGGAATAGTGTTGGGTTAGAGCAAGCTCCAACGCTTACATGATTAGCTGTGCGTGTATTGAGCCAAACTGTCTCGTCGTCCAACTGTGAACGAAACTGGACCACCTTCTCCCCCATTCACACAAAGACCAGGAACAGGCTAACAATGGAACACCTTAAAAGGCTGGTCTATGTGCATTATAATATGAGACTGCGACATAGACATGCGAGAAGGAGCGAGAAGGCCGATCACCAGCTGATCGATTTGGATCAGATTTTTCACGAGGATGATCCATTGGAGGAATGGACCAGAGAGACAGAAGACAGGGTGCTCGATGACAGAGACAATCCTTGGTTGGACGAGGCGCTTGCGGAAGCAGAACGTACACGAAGCAACCAGCCGCGGCCAAGTCACGCCCCTGCGAATATCACGTACAAGCGAAAGAAGGCACCCACTCGGGCTAGGCACGATAGCGATGATGGTTCGTCTCCCGATGACCAAGGTCCTACAGACGAAGGTTGTGGTGCGTCGGCATCCGTTCGCCCTGCTGAGAGACGTGGAGACCATACTTATGATACGCATGGGTATAGAGAGCATGATAGGCAGCACAGTGAAGAACGGGGGGACGATGCCTACGGTAGACACTCTGAATATCAAGGGTATCAACATGCTTCTGATTATTATGGAGGTTATGAATCTTATTCCGGTGGATACTCAGGAAGCCAAGGCGATTATTGCGCACCGTATAGACACTCTGATGTCTATGCTGATTATGATAGTCAATACAGGTACGTCCGAACGTGACTGAGCAGTCCAGCAGTCAAGGCAGTCATGACACGCCTTTCATCAAGCAGAGCCGGTCCTCAGCATATGATAACATGATGATAACTTTTTTGGGCCCGGAACAGATGCAGTATTCATATCCTCTATACTACCATGCACAGCAGCCGGATGATGAGAACTACGAATGAGATTTTTGTATCTTTTTATTTATTTTCTTCATTTTTGTATCTTTTGATGTATTTTATTCAGCTTTTGTATTTTGAAGGCAGATTTATGGTTCATCAATATTTATTGTTTTTTTTATTCTATTAATTAGTCAAGTGTTGTTATAAATGAGTAATGTGAACAGAAAAATACATGAAAAATACAGAAAAATACAGCAAAGTATCTCCGATACCGAAATACATGAAAATACAGGAAAATATAGCATATTATAAAATACATGAAAATACAACGAAGTATCAAATACAAGAAAATATCGAAATACATGAAAATACAGGAAAATATCTCCGATGCCGATACCGATACCGATACCGATACCGAAACGAAACTACCGATACGGACGATACGGACGATACCGAATCTGGCTTCCGAAACCGCCGAAACGGGCGATACCGATACCGAAACCTAAATTTTGGGCGGAGCGATACCCTCTCCGAAACCGATACCTTAAACCTTGGTATAGATATTAAACAAACCCCCCCCAAAAACAAAACAAAACAAAAACAAAAACAAACAAAAAAAATGGAGACATGTCATGTGATCTGATGTCAAAACAAATGTCTTGAACTCAGACCTTTGAGGTACTATGCTTTCAAGCTCGTTAGAAATCAGCCAGCAGATCATGTGAGTTAATGTGTATTATTTTAATGGCCTCCTATATGCTTTTCCTTGAACATAATGCCAATATATCTTGACATGTTCTCTCTTCCCCCGAAAAAACTGGATTTTACACAATGTTAATAGCATTCTGATTATCACACTTCAGGGTTACAAGGAGATTGATAGGAAAAACCTAGTTCTAGCAGTATATACTTCAGCACACCAACTTTCAAGAAGCATTCACCCTTTCTTCATATTTAGCTTCAGCATAGGTTACCACATTTTGTTTCGTTTCTAACTTTTTCCAAGACATGCTATTACCTCCAAGAAACATGCAATTCCCATTATAATACACTTCCTTTTATTGTGAGAGGTCGTGGGATATTTCCATTGGTAGTGTTCAGAGGATTTTCGATTTAAAAATGTAGGAGCCAGAAAATAGGCAGGTTACACAGCAATTTGGGAATCGCAACATATGGTGGTGGTCTGCACTCTGCAGGCCCAGCTCACTGTGGTCCATGTATGCAGGAGTTCGTTCTTCCTTTTGGGTGCTTCTTTTGTCTACTGTGGTGGATGTTCATTTCCCCTATTATGACCTTGATTTAAGCCTTAGGGTCTTTCTCTCCAAAAGAAAAACAAGAGGGGGAAAAAGAAAAACTTAGAGTGGATCTCGATCATGCGATGCAACTAAACAAACTTTAAATGAATAAAATTACAGAACTGTTATAATTCACCTGCAAAATACTATGGTGGGATATGTCTGAAAAAATATTGGGTGATATGTAGCATCAAAACACATCATGTCTGAAAAATTAATCAAAAATCGCCACAGGATAAA
>JAULAV010005114.1:0-42267 GCA_030789695.1 Scilla litardierei | reverse complement strand
AGTGACGAAGCTGGGTGCACTCCGAAAGCCGACCACTGGATCGATTCCGCGAGGACTCTGTCCACCAACTGCACTGCCGGAGGTGGGAGCTGAACGCAATCCGTGAAGACGAGCGTGTCTGCACAAGTAGCAGCTCGTCAGAAAGGCAGGGTTGGGGTCCAACCCTTAGCCTCTCCGATGCCTAAGTTAGTATTAGGGCTTAAAAGCGGTGGCTAGACACGTAGGTCGGACTGAGAGTGCGTCGACCTTACGTGACGAGCTATCGTGGAAGAACAAAGATATGAAAGACGTTTGCCCTTATGTGTGAGTAATGAGATTCTGAGTTAATTTGCCAACCCCTTTCCTCGATGGAGGTAAGGGGGTATTTATACCTGACGGGGGTGGTTGTGTGTGGCTGACCTGGCGTGCTGACTTGGCGTGCTGAGCTGGCCCATCTGTCAGCGGAAGCATCAGACGAGGATGTCAGGATCTGGTGTGTCAGCCTTGCTTTTGTCAGACGGCGCAATGGCCAGGGGTGCTTTTGTCAGGGTGTCAGAGCCGATAGCACCAACGGTCAGGGGGCGCAGCGGCCAGGGGGCGCTTTGTCAGGTTGTCGAGCGGCGAAAGTGTCAGTGGCGTCTTTGTACTAGGTTGTTTGTCGTGTCCGATGTGCCAAAGGGCTGCGGGGACGCGTTGGCGTAGGCGGTCCGTACTCGACCCATCGGGCCGCGCTGGGCGGTCGTCTGGCGACCTTGCTGTTCCCCCAGCGAGCTCTGGAGGGATAGGCGCCCCGCAGGCGCCGGTCTCGACGACCAGGCGCCCTATCCGCTGGCTGTGGCGGACCTCGGGTCTGACAAGCTTAGAAAGGGTAGCCGGGTGGCGCACTGATGAGGTCGGGATGCCGAACTACCCACCTTCCGTCAACCGAGGCGTGGTTTCTGCGAAGGCGGGGCGATCTGCCGCTCGCCGGCGGTGGGCGGGGTTAGAAAGTCAGACTATCACGATCTTTTGGTCGTAACAATTGCCATCATCATTCGGGTTCGAGGTGGAAGCCCGGCTCGTCTCGGATGACGCACAATCTTTCCCCCTTCTTGGAAATGGCGTGTTGGGTCTCGTGCCGTGCTTGGAAGCGGCGGCGGTGGTCTCGGGGTCCCCGCCCTTCTAGCCGTCGTTATTACGATTGGAAAGGGCGGAGAGAAATCGAAGAGTCTCTGCTACTGGGAGCATGACACATGGCAGAGATGATTGGCGCACCGGTAGAGGCGTCCGGGAGGGTCGATGGGTGCCGCGTGACGGTGCTTCGACGGTTGGGATGGCATGCCGCTTGCTATAAGTATGGAAGGAGAGGGTTGATCGAATGTTTCTTCCGATTTCAACTTTCCTTCGAGCTCTTCAGTTTCAGTTCATCGCTCGCCGATGTTGCTGTCGTTGCCCTTGTCGGAGATCCGCTTCCGGTCGTCTCTTTGGCTCAGCTGCTCTGCTAGGTAATTCCTTGATCTCCTTGGTCGATGACTTCTCATTTTGAGCCCGGAGGCGATAGTGGGGTAGTAAAGGAAGAGTCAGTGGAAGAGGAGAGGTGGCAGCTGATGCAACGGCAGCAGAGGCAGAGAAGGATCCGAACAGATATGTCGAGGTCGATCGCGGCCATCTGGTGTAGATCGGACAGGGTTAACGTTCGGGAGATTCGTGTGCGGTTCGCCCGTCCGCCTTATGAAGTGTGGCTCCCCGGACCCGATGAGAGGGTATGTTGTCCCAGCGACAACGAAGTTGGGGTCTATGTTTGGTCCTTCGAGTTAGGGATCCGCTTCCTGATCAACCCTCATCTTCTTCATCTTTTGAATTTCCTGGAGTTGTCGATCTTCGCATTGGCGCCCTGCTCCTTTGGTTTGCTGGTCGGGTTTGTTGTCCTATGCCTCGCCAGCACCCTGAGCCCGTCCCTGGTGATGTTCCAGCATTTCTTTGAAGTGAGGAAGAGGGTGACGTACTACTATGTCTATGTGAGGAAGGGATGTGAACTCATTGTCGGGGTGCCGGCCGACGCGAAGGGGTGGATGGAGAGTTTCGTCTTTGTCACGATGCCGGCCGACGTGGTGTTGATGTCGAACTGGGGGGCTTTGAACCCTTTAGTGAACGAGAGGGTGACATTGACGAGTGAAGATTTGGCGAATGCCCAGATTCTGGCGGAGCTACCCGCGGCGGACCGCCAGTTGGCAAGCCTGATGCAGGACGATCGACTCGCCTAGGATTTTTGGCCCACAGGTACTTTGAATCCGACGAGCCCTCATATAGGCTTACCCTGATCTCTTTTTCCTTTGTAGGTGAAGACGCGATGCTCTCGCAGGAGGAAGTGTGAGGGCTGTCGGTGTGTCGGTTGCGAAGAAGGCCGACACTCGGGATAAAGGTAAGGGGGCGATGGACGAGGAAGGGCCCGCAAAGGTGGTAGCCCGGAAACGAAGCGCCGAGGTCCCGGTTGGGGAAGGGGAGAACAGGAGGCGACGGACGTCCGAATCGGATGCTCCTCCTCACCGAACTAGCGAGGCCGTACAGGAGGATTCGTCCAAACAGGAAGAGGTCACCACGACCCCTATACGAACCCCGGCCGCGGATAAGCCTATACGGACCCCCGCCGCGGATAAGCCTCGCAAGGCACCCCCGTTGACAAGTGGCCCTACGGGATTCCCCTGTGAGAGATGGGAAGAGAGGCGCACCCAAGCTGCGAGAGAGCGCTCACCCACTTTAGGTCGACGAGGGCCGATGCTGAAGCCCTTCCGAGGGGAAATGTCCTCCGGCCGATCTACCCGATAAGCCAGGGGGAGTCGGTGTTTGATGAGGCCGGAGTGGCGGCTCGCCTGGCGGAGAATAGCGTGCTGCCGCGGGACCGCGAATCCCTGGCCAATGTAGACGCGGAGCGGTTGTGCGATTCCGCGATCTGGCATAATGTGTAGGTAGGTCGAGCTTCGTACTATAAGTCTTCTTGTTCGCGTGTCTGACTGTTTCGGCTCCTTTTGTAGGCGGTGGTAGCTATGGTGGCCCTGCAACGTCGCACCCCAGATGCCCTAATCCAGTCCTCCCTTGAGAGGGTGAGGACCGAGCTGAGTGAGGCAAGGGAGAAGCTGCGAGAAAAGGATGCGGAGCTGGAGCGGGTCATGACGGCCCATGCCGTTCAGATGGCGTGGGCCGGGTACTTCGAGGCAAAGCAGGCTACGCTCGAGCGTCATCTTCAGGAGGAAGAGGGTAAGCGGGCTGCATCCTGGATAGACACGCTGAGTAGGTGGCCAACAAAAAGCGGGTGATCGATCTTCAGCAGGAGAGGATAGCCGAGCTGAGGCAGGCGATCGAGGCGGAGAAGAAGGAGAAGGCTGTCCTGAAGAAGCGGATGGAGGAGAAGAGGAGGGTCGACTAGGGCATGATCGACGCCGTCGTCCGTCGCTACCAGGACGAGGAGCTCATCCCGTTGCTGCAAGAGGCGAGGGAGGCGAGCGTATTCCAAGGGATGGAGAAGATGAAGGCCCGGCTGGCGAACTTGTATCCCTGGCTTGTGGCTGATTTCCCCCAGCTCGACGTGCCCTTAGCAGGGAAAGATGAGTCTGGCGATCAGCCAGTGGTTCGTGGTCCGACAGACGATCTGGCAGAGACGTAGGCTCCGGGGGTAACGGCCAGGGGTGAAGCGGCCGAGCCGAGGAGCTCTTAGAGTAGGGCAAATTTTGTATGGCCGGTTATTTGCCGAGCCTGATTTTGCGTTGTAATTTTGACGAACTGTGTTGTAAGAAAGTAAAATGAAGTGCTCTTTATTTTTCTTGTTGGTTGTGCGGTCGGTGTTCTTGCCTAGGTATGAAAGATGAATGCCCCCAACATTTCCCATAGGACGAGCGTTCGGACAAGGAGGAGGGAGAAGTTGTGATGATGTTAGTCTGCCTAGGCTCCGAGTGCGGCATTTAGGCGAGCTTTGGGAGTGATCTGTCTCTCCCAGGCATGACTTGCTGTGCAGGACCTTGCCTCGGATCCTTTCGGCGCTCCATCTAATGCCAAGCCGAGTAGTGTAGTCCGCTTTGTTAGCTCGGGAGGTGTGAGAGTGGTCGTATGGTCCAAGCGTTGGGAAAAGTCGGGAAGTCGTTTCAAAAAAACCCGCCCATCGAATCGCAGCCGAATTGCAGCCGTCATTTCGAATTAAAGGCGGGAGGGCATCAAAGCATCCCGACCGTTCCTCGGGCGACGCGTGGGGGATGTGGACGCGGGTGTCAGGCGAAGCGTCAGGTGGTCTGGATTGGCGACTCGTGGCAGGACTTGTGCGGATGAGATCGATAAGCGATTTTATAAATAGGAATGGGGGGATCAAGGAAGAGTTTCTCACTTCTAAAATTTCTCAGAGCTCTCGCCTTTGCCTAAGTCTTTGAGAGGGCGGGTATTGGGCCGTCGCCTACCCCGCATATGGCACTCCGGTTTGGGTGGCGAAGCTCCGTAAGCTTGCCCCGGAGTCTTCACTGGAGGCGGGGGAGTGATCGCGTAGCTCGGCCCGTGCCCTTCTCCAGTTTGGGTGGCGAGGCTCCGTAAGCTTGCCCCGGAGTCTCTGAGTGGGTGGGTATTAGGCCGTCGCCTTCCCGCATTCTCTATAGTCGGACGGGTATTGGGTAGTCGCCTACCCCATATATGGCACTCCGGTTTGGGTGGCGTAGCTCCGTAAGCTTGCCTCGGAGTCTTCGCTGGAGGGGGGAGTGAACACGCAGCTCGGCCCGTGCCCTTCTCCGGTTTGGGTGGCGAAGCTCCGTAAGCTTGCCCTGGAGTCTTTGAGAGGACGAGTATTGGGCTGTCGCCTCCCCGCAGCCTCTATAGTCGGACGGGTATTGGGCCGTCGTCTACCCCGCATATGGCACTCTGGTTTGGGTGGCGAAGCTCCGTAAGCTTGCCCCGGAGTCTTCACTGGAGGGGGGAGCGAGCGCGTAGCTCGGCCCGTGCCCTTCTTCGGTTTGGATGGCGAAGCTCCGTAAGCTTGCCCCGGAGTCTTTGAGAGGGTGGGTATTGGGCCGTCGCCTCCCTGCAGCCTCTATAGTCGGACGGGTATTGGGCCGTCGCCTACCCCGCATATGGCACTCCGGTTTGGGTGGCGAAGCTCCGTAAGCTTGCCCCGGAGTCTTCACTGTTGGGGGGAGCGAGCACGTAGCTCGGCCTGTGCCCTTCTCCGGTTTGGGTGGCGAAGCTTCGTAAGTTTGCCCCGGAGTCTTTGAGAGGGCGGGTATTGGGTTGTCGCCTCCCCGCAGTCTCTATAGTTGGACGGGTATTGGGCCGTCGCCTACCCCGCATATGGCACTCCGGTTTGGGTGGCGAAGCTCCGTAAGCTTGCCCCGGAGTCTTCACTAGATGAGGGGAGCGAGCGCGTAGCTCGGCCCGTGTCCTTCTTCGGTTTGGGTGGCGAAGCTCCGTAAGCTTGCCCCGGAGTCTTTGAGCGGGGGGGTATTGGGCCGTCGCCTCCCCGCAGCCTCTATAGTCGGACAGGTATTGGGCCGTCGCCTACCCCGCATATGGCACTCCGGTTTGGGTGGCGAAGCTTCGTAAGCTTGTCCCGGAGTCTTCACTGGAGGGGGGCAGCGAGCGCGTAGCTCGGCCCGTACCCTTCTCCAGTTTGGGTGGCGAAGCTCTGTAAGCTTGCCCCAGAGTCTCTGAGTGGGCGGGTATTGGGCCGTCGCCTCCCCGCAGCCTCTATAGTCGGACAGGTATTGGGCCGTCGCCTACCTCGCATATGGCACTCCGGTTTGGGTAGCGAAGCTCCGTAAGCTTGCCCTGGAGTCTTCACTGGAGACGGGGAGCGAGCGCGTAGCTCGGCCCGTGTCCTTCTCCGGTTTGGGTGGCGAAGCTCCGTAAGCTTGCCCCGGAGTCTTTGAGAGGGCAGGTATTGGGCCGTCGCCTCCCCGCAGCCTCTATAGTCGGACAGGTATTAGGCCGTCGCCTACCTCGCATATGGCACTCCGGTTTGGGTGGCAAAGCTCCGTAAGCTTGCCCCTGAGTCTTCACTGGCGGCGGGGGAGCGAGCGCGTAGCTCGGCCCATGCCCTTCTCCAGTTTGGGTGGCGAGGCTCCGTAAGCTTGCCCCAGAGTCTCTGAGTGGGCGGGTATTGGACCGTCGCCTCCCCGCGGCCTCTATAGTCGGACGGGTATTGGGCCGTCGCCTACCCCACATATGGCACTCCGGTTTGGGTGGCGAAACTCCTTAAGCTTGCCCCGGAGTCTTCACTGGAGGGGAGAGCGAGCGCGTAGCTCGGCCCGTGTCCTTCTCCGGTTTGGGTGGCGAAGCTCCGTAAGCTTGCCCCGGAGTCTTTGAGAGGGCGGGTATTAGGCTGTCGCCTCCTCCCAGCCTCTATAGTCGGACGGGTTTTGGGCCGTCGCCTACCCCGCATATGGTACTCCAGTTTGGATGGCGAAGCTCCGTAAGCTTGCCCCGGAGTCCTCACTGGAGGGGAGAGCGAGCGCGTAGCTCGGCCCGTGCCCTTCTCCGGTTTGGGTGGCGTATCTCCATAAGCTTGCCCCGAAGTCTTGTGTTAAAACTGAAATTTTCAAGTGGAGACACCAAAATTTGAAAACATGGCCGAAAAGAAGGTAATTATATTAATACTCATGAATTTGTTGATAGTATTTTAGCAAGTGCTCGGCATTCCAAGGGTGGGCTAGCTCGCCCCCGTCCAAGGTTGCTAGAATATATGTGACCGGCCCGACAATGTCAATGATTTCGTAAGGCCCCTCCCACTTTGCTGCGAGCTTTCCCCGGCGGACGATTTCCGGTTTGAAGGTTGCGTCCCTGAGGACTAGGTCGTTGATTCTGAAGCTCCACTTTCGTACCCTGGAGTTGTAGTGCCGGGCCATCCTCTGGCTGTGCCTGACGAGATTCATTAGAGCTCGATCCCTTACTTCGTCGATGAGCTCAAGGTTGAGGCCGAGGCCCTCCGCGTTGATATCTTCATCGAAGTATCGAAGCCGAAGAGTTTCCTCGCCCATATCTACGGGGACGACCGCCTCCGCCCCAAACGCCAGAATGAATGGGCTTTCTCCGGTCGAAGCTTTATGGGTCGTGCGGTATGACCAGAGAATAACCGGTAGTTCGTCCACCCAAGATCCGACAGCGTCGCCGACCTTCTTCTTCTGGGGGCCCAGTATGCATTTGTTCACTGCCTCCGCCATTCTGTTGCACTGCGGGTGCGCCACGGAAGCGAAGTGAAGATTGATCCTCCATTCCGAGCAGAAGTCCCGGAAGCCCTCGCAGTCGAACTGTTTTCCGTTGTCTGTCACGATGGAGCGAGGCACTCCGAAGCGACAGATGACGGACTTCCAGATAAAGTTCTTCATGTATGTCCACGTGATGTGAGCCAAAGGTTTCGCCTCGACCCATTCGGTGAAGTAGTCGACGACGACGACGAGATACTTCCTCCCACCGGAGGCCTTCGGGAAAGACCCGAGGATGTCGAGTCCCCACTTGGAGAAGGGGATCAAACTGAGAATGGGGACCAGGTCGGCCGGCAGTGCCGCGGTGTGTCTACAAATTTTCTGGCATTCTTCGCACTTTTTGACATACTGGGACACGTCTTGGACCATGGTCGGCCAGTAGTATCCCTGGCGCACTATTTTGTGGGAGATAGTGCGCCCACCGTAGTGGTTTCTGCAGAGGCCTTCGTGCACCTCGCGGACGACCTGTTCGGCCTGGCCTGGCCCCAGGCACTTCAGGTGAGGCAGGACGTCGAACCTCGCGCGGCGCCTGCGGTAAAGCACTCAATCAAAGATCACAAATGACAGGGCTCGCCTCTCGATCTTCTTAGCTTCCAGCCGTTCCTCGGGCAGGGCTCCCGTCTCCATGCATTTCATTATTGGGCTCATCCAAGTCGTCGTCGGTCTGACACACATTAGCTCATCTTCTTCATTGGTGGGTGTCAGCAAGTTCTCGACGTAAATGGCCTTCCCATTTCGGCCGGGGAGGATGAGGCCAGCTTTGACAGGGCATCAGCTCGGAGATTGTTGGTGCGATGCAGGTGTTGGACTTCCGCCTTTTTGAACTTTCGGAGCTCGGCCTGGGTGCACCTAAGGTAATGCTTCATTAGCTCTTCTCGGGCCTCAAAGCTCCCTTGGACCTGTTGGACGACGAGTCGTGAGTCGCTCAGCAGTAGCATGTTCGTCACCCACATCGCTCGGCACAGCTTCAATCCATTAACCGCGGCTTCATATTTCACGACATTGTTGGTTGCCAGGAAGCTAAAGTGCAGTGCGTACTCCAGCAAGCATCCGTCGGGAGTTTGGATGACGATGCCCGCCCCCGTTCCGGATCCCGTGGCCGACCCGTCGACGTGGACGGTCCATAATTCACCCACTTCTTCTTAGGCGGGCATCGAGGGTTTGACTACTTCCAGCGCTCTCTGACACGCAGCGGTCGACTGAGCGCTTGGCGGTTCTTTGGGAAGATCTCCGATGGTGCACTCCACCACGAAATCCGCCAGTGCTTGGCCCTTGATCGCCGTCCGGGCCTTGTAGACTATATCGAACTCACTGAGCTCGACGCTCCAGTTGAGCATTCTGTCCGATCGCTCCAACCTCTTCAGGTTCTTCTCGAGCGGCAAGTTGGTGTGGACAGCGATGGTGTGAGCTTGGAAGTATGGCCGGAGCTTCCTTGTCGTCGTGACGAGACAGTAGGAGACCTTCTCTATGGGGCTATAACGGGTCTCCGCATCCCAGAGCGCCCTGCTCGCATAGTAGACCGGTCGTTGTACGCCCTTTTCTTCCTTGATCAGGACCGAGCTGACGGCCTCTTCACTGGTGGTCAGGTACAGTCCCAGCTGTTCTCCCTCCTCGGGCTTCCCGAGCAGTGGCGGGCTCTGTAGATAAGCTCGCAGCTCCGCAAATGCTTGGGTGCAGGTGTCATCCCACTGGATCACCCTTCTATCAAATTTCTCCGCGGCGAGGGCCTGCCGCAAGACTGTGAATAACGTGAGCGACCTCTCTGCGGACTTTGACAGGAACCTCTCCAGCGCGACGATCTTGCCGTTCAGCCACTTCAAGTCCCGGATGGTTCGAGGCTCCGTCATGTTGATAAAGGCCGACACCTTGTCTGGGTTCGCTTCAATTCCTCGTTTCGTTATCATGAAGCCAAGGAATTTTCCCGATTGCACGCCGAAGATGCACTTTGCTGGTTCAGCCTTAGATCATACCGGCGCACCTTCTGGAAGGTCTCCCGCAGGTCGGCGAGGTGGTCCGGACCCTTCTTGCTCTTAACCAGCATGTCGTCAATGTAGACTTCCAAATTTCGCCCGACCTGCGAGCCGAAAATCTTGTCCACCATCCGCTGATAGGTTGCCCCGGCGTTCTTCAATTCGAATGACATCTTCGTGTAGCAGAAGGTGCCGTTGTCGGTGATGAAGGACGTCTTCTCCTCATCCTCCTTCACCATCGGGATCTGGTTGTAGCCCGAGAATGCGTCCATAAAGCTCAGCAACTCATAACCGGAAGCCTGGTCGATTAGGTGGTTGATCCATGGTAGCGGGAAGCTGTCCTTCGGGCACACCTTATTGAGATCCGTGAAGTCGACGCACATGCGCCACTTTCTGCTGGCCTTTTTTACCAAGACGACGTTGGCACGCCACTCCGGATAGCTCACCGGCCTGATGAACTTGGCCTGGAGAAGCCGCTCCACCTCCTCGTCAGTTGCCCTCCTCTTCTCCCCTCCAGCGCTCCACTTCTTTTGTCGGACCGGTCGAGATTCCGGGTCCGCGTTTAGCTTGTGAGAGATCACCGCGGGATCAACTCCGGGCATATCCGAGGGCGACCATGCGAATATGTCCACGTTCTCTCTGAGGAGGTTGATGAGGTCCGCCCTCAAAGAGGCCGGAAGCTTCGTACCGATGGAGACAGTCTTGCCCTCCTCCGCGGCCACAGATACTTCTTCGACCTCCTCCGCCAGGGTCGGTCACTGGTCGCAATAATCCTCCCGTTCATCGAGGAGGTCGATCGATAAGGCTTGCTCCGGGGCTTTGTGCTTGATTGATCCCACGTAGTAGCTCCGGGACAGCTTTTGGCTCCCCCGCACCTGGCCAACCCCTCACGGAGTCTGAAATTTAACCATCTGGTGCAGTAGCTGGGGAGTGCTTTGATGGCTGTTATGTACGGCCGTCCTATGATCCCGTTGTACGCCGACGCAATGTCGACGACAACGAACTGCGTCATGCGCATGACGACCCTCGGATCCTCCCCCAGCGACATCGACAGTGTGATTACCCCGTCAATGGGAACCGAGTGGCCAATGAAGCTGATGATCGGGCCCGTGCACGGCCTCAGGTCCGCCTGCTTTAGCCCAATCTTCTCAACGGTAGACATGAACAAGATGTCGCATGAGCTCCCGGTGTTGATCAAGAGGAGGCTGATAATGGCCGTCCTGATCTGGGCTTCAATGACGATGGCATCGTCATGGGGCAGCTCGACCCCCACCAGGTCGTCGTCGGTGAAAGTGATGGGCGGTCGAGCTACCCGCCTCCGCTTCGTCTCGGCGCCAAGGCCCGTCGCCATCACCTGACGAGCGTATGCCTTTTTGCCCGAAGATGATGCGCCACCGGAAGAGGGTCCATCGCATATTACGTCTATGTGCATGACCGCCCTCGGCGGACGAGGCTCTTCTCGTTCCTCATTTGGGGTGGATCTGGTCTTCTCGCCCCTGCGGCGCTCACTCCTCCGGAGGCGGCCTCCTGCCCTCGACGAAGCCTCCGAGGTGTCCCGCTTGGATCAACCGCTCGATCTCCCTCTTCAGTGTGAAGCAGTTGTCGGTGTCGTGACCATTGTCGCGGTGGTAACGACAATACTTCTTGAAGTCCGTTGACGCCGGATCCGATCTCAGCTCTCGAGGTAGGTCTGGAAGCAGTCCGGCCCTCGTCGCCACGGCTAGTACCTCCAGCATCGGAGCGTTGAGCTGGATATATTGGGCCCGCAGCGGCCCCTCCGCCCTCTGGATGGCCCTCACAGGCTCTCTGGCGGCCGCGAACTCCCGCACCGGTCCGGGACGATCTTGCAGACGACGTCCTTCTGGGTCGCGCATTGGCTGAGCAAGCTAGTCGCGGCCACTGGGCCTCTCCTCCTGCCTCGGCCTGGGGTTGGGCCGATGCTCGATGCGGGGCGCTCCCGCCCTGGCGACCTCCTTCTTTGTTCCAAGGGCCTCCTCGCTTAGTGCGTTTCTCTCCACATGGACGATGAGTGCGTCAAAGTCGGCGGGCGGGTCTCGTAGGAGGGACTTGTGAAGGCTTCGACTAGTCCGTCCTGCCTTGAAGGTCGCCATGACCAGTTCATCGTCGCAAGCTACCACGCCTAGCTTCTCATCTTGGAATCGGCGCAGGTATTTCCCGATCGCCTCCCCTTCCTTTTGGACGACCATGAACAGGTAGTCCGTGGGTTTCTTCCTGGTACGCCCGGCCCGGAACTGTTGGAAGAATTTGTGAGATAGTTCGCCAAAGCTCTCGACGGATCAGGCGGGCAGACCGTGGTATCACTCCAGTGCTGAATCCCGCAGACTCTGCTGGAATCCTTGGCAAAGGAGTACGTCGTCCACGTCCTGCATCTCCATCGCCCCTTGGTATTGTTGCACGTGCGTGAGGGGGTCGCCTCTCCCATTATAGACCGCCAGCTGGAGGGCCTTAAACCTCGCGGGTCTTGGGGCCGAAGTTATCCATCGCGCCAATGGCGTGGCCTCCTCAGGGTAGGCGGGACGCTCGGGGGTGCGCTCTCTCCGCCTCTCTAGGGTTCGACTTCGGTTCTGTCCTTGCGGGCGACGACCATCGCGCCCCGGGGAGGGGGGTGGTCGCCTGGGTGGACTCCTCCCTCACGGCAGGGATCCGACAGAGGGCGGGCTACGGGCATTCCTGTATCGCCGGCCCGAGGTCGACACCTCTGGGATCTCCTGGTTCTCCCTGTTTCTGCGTCGGAGCCTCTCATGCTCTGCAACGAGGAAGCAGAGCTGCTGGCGGATGGCTTCTTCGTCAAAGTGATCCGGGGTGCATTCCCTCCGCCTTTCTGGGGTTCGGATTCGGTCCCGGCCTTGTCGGCGATTGTCATCTCGCTCCGGCGAGGGGGGTGGTCATCGCAGAGGGCTCCTCCCTTGTGGCGGGGATCCGGCAGATGGCGGGCTGTGCGCGTTTCTGTGCCGTTGGTCCGAGGTCGACATCTCTGGGATCTCCTGGCACTCCCGCCGGAGCCTCTCGCGCTTCGCGATGATGAAGCGGAGCTGACGACGAGCGGCTTCCTCTTCGTGACGGGCTTTTTGGGCGGTCTCCGTCGCTTCGTCTTGACGTCTCAGATCTGCAACTGCTCCTTCGTCGCGCCTTCACCGCCGTGCAGCCTCCACCTCTTCGTCCAAGAGTTTTTGCTGGACCGCTATCTCCTCGGCGAGCCCTCTGTGTCACACTTCTTATTCGAACTGAGGATGAAGATTTCGCTTCAGGTTCAGGTGCTCGAAGGGGCCGGGGGGTGCATTGGCTGCGGTTGCCCCGAGGTCTTCCATCATCTTGGTGAAGGCCTTGAAGCTTTGTTGGACAACTCGGGCTGAGGCCTGGACGGTCTCCGCCATCACCTAAAGAAGGAGATTAGTCGAAGGAGTCTTCGGGTGAGATTGCGAATCATGTTCCATGGGGATCTTGCCGTGGTCAGGGTTTTGGTTGATGGGTATGGAGTTAGACATGGGTGTGACCCTTCGTTCCCACAGACGGCGCCAATTGTTGTGGGGGTGGAACTCGCGTACAATGAATTTATTTGTTAGGGAAACCAAGGGCACGGTGGTTAAGATTTGGATGTGACTATGGTAGGTTATTTGACTAGTAGTGAGGGTAGTGATGAGCCTGGGTGCACTCCGAAAGCCGACCACTAGATCTATTCCGCGAGGACTCCGCCAACCAACTGCACTGCCGGAGGTGGAAGCTGAACGCAATCCGTGAAGACGAGCGTGTCTGCACAAGTAGCAACTCGTCAGAAAGGCCGGATTGGGGTCCAACCCTTAGCCTCTCCGATGCCTAAGTTAGTAGTAGGGCTTAAAAGCGGTGGCTAGACATACAGGTCGGACTGAGAGTGTGCCAACCTTACGTGACGAGCTATCTTGGAAGAACAAAGATATGAAAGACCTTTGCCCTTGTGTGTGAGTAATGAGATTCCGAGTTAATTTGCCAACCCCTTTCCTCGATGGAGGTAAGGGGGTATTTATACCTGATGGGGGTGGTTGTGTGTGGCTGACTTGGCATGCTGACTTGGCGTGCTGAGCTGGCCGATCTGTCAGCGGAAGCTTCGGACGAGGATGTCCGGATCTGGCGTGTCAGCCTTACTTTTGTCAGACGGCGCAACGGCCAGGGGTGCTTTTGTCAGGGTGTCAGAGCCGAAAGCACCAACGGTCAGGGGGTGCGCGGCTAGGGTGCGCTTTGTCAGGTTGTCAAGCGGCAGAAGTGTCAGTGGCATCCTTGTACTAGGTTGTTTGTCGTGTCAGATGTGCCAAAGGACTGCGAGGATGCGTCGGTATAGGCGGTCCGTACTCGACCCATCGGGCCGCGCTGGGCAGTCGTCTGGCGACCTTGCTGTCTCCAGCAAGCTCTGGAGGGATGGGCGCCTCGCGGGCGCCGGTCTCGACGACCGGGCGCCCTATCCGCTGGCCATGGTGGACCTCGGGTCTGACGGGCTTAGGAAGGGTAGCTGGGCGGCGCACTGATGAGGTCGGGGTGCCGAACTACCCACCTTTCGTCAACTGAGGTGCAGTTTCTACGAAGGCGGGGCAATCTGCCGCTCGTCGGTGGGCGGGGTTAGAAAGTCGGACTATCACGATCTTTAGGTCGTAACAGTTGCTCACATATGTTTGGAGCTTGTCCAAATGGATATTAAGACTGCATTGCTTGGGAGAGAACTAGATGAGGAAATCTATATAGAACGAGGGGTTTGTTGAGTATTGGATCTCCCAATTTGGTTTTGATGATGATCGAACATAATTAATTATGACTAACATCTTGTTGTGTAGTTAATTAAAGCATTGTCAATGTAATTCAAGGAATATCAGAAGTGACGATGATTTGAGGCAATGATGCGAGGAAATCAAGTGATGGTCTCATGGAATTCAAATAGAAGAATTCAAGGAATTCAATATGAAGTGAAAGGGATCAAAATGTGATATTTTTGTGCTTTACTTCGTCATTTAATTAGAATGGTGAGCCTTGAATAAACTTGCTAGAAGCACTTATATGTCACACACAACACCTTAGTGCATTCATTATTCAATCACATATGGTTAGAACTCATTAAAACTCAAAATATAGTTTTTTCAACCTCAACCAATTACCTGGTGCATGACCACCAGATGCCTGGCGTGCATGCATGTAACAGCTTAAACCCTAACCCAAACAGACGTCTAAAGTTGTTTACCCAGACGTCTGCACAGTGTGACAGACGCCTGGGTGATAACCATTAGATTTGTCCATTTAGTGCCAAAATTTCCAATTGCTCTGTTTCTTCATCCTGACTGATCAGATGCCTGATGCCTTGGTGCCAGACGTCTGCACAGTCGACCAGACGCTGGTCACCCTTCAGCAGGCATCTGCTACTAGCCATTACACTCATTTAGTTGTTTTATCAGCATAGTGGACCAGTCATTTGGTAAGTCTTCTCCAGACATCTGGTGACTCAGATTTCAGACCGCTTAGAGCCGTTTCCAGCATTTAATGCTTGTGATTTTATACTGATTTTGGTGGGATTTTTGGGGATTATTTATTGGATCTTAATGCATTCATTTAGAACTCTTGGAAACATTTTATTCTTCACATCTACTAGCATTCAAAGCTCTTCAAGCATTCAAGCCCTTATTTTCATCACTTGTCCACAAGCATTCAAGCTCAATCTTCAAGCAAGCTTTGCTTCTCTCTTTGGACAAGTAGTAAGTGCTCACATCTCATTTATTAGAGCACTACACACACGCACATAGCCTTCACTTCTAAGTAAGTTCATATTCAAGGCATATGGTTGTGTATTTCATATTAAAGTGTTTCAATTTCTCTCTTTCTTTGTTGAGATATACTCTCAGTTTGTGAGAATGGACCATTACCAATTTGTGGAAAGTTGTCGTAAAAGTTGTATTGGATTTATACTTATCGGTATTTGGCAAGTGACTTATTAGTGGATACTAATCACTAGCAGGATTTGCTAGTAGATTGCTGGAGTCAGATTCCAGGGAGTCGGGAATTGACTCAAGAGAATCCGAACCAGTGTATATCTATTGTTTGCATTTGCATTTTCTGGGTTGTTGTCTTCATTATTTTGATTCCGCACACTTGGTTGCATCAAGGATTTTAATTGGGTGCAATTTCCTTTTTATTTCATAAAACACTATTCACACCATTCTAGTGTTGTCCCCATAGTTTCAGGTCCTAAATGGTTCATGTCCAAAGATGACAAACACTAAGTAGGCTCAAGCATTTACTCCAGGAATTGAAGCAATAAGCAAAATAGTTTTATATGAGGTGTCATTGTTAAGTGCACATTTTGTTGGATTTTTAGTGTTGTTGTCTAGGATTTCCATGAGTTTAGACTTGATTTTCTATAAATGTTTGGTTGTTTTTGTTATATTTTACTCTCAGGATGTATTTTGTGGTGTTTGTGCGTTTCAGGTTCAAATCCTGCTATTTAGAGCCAATGTGCTATAAGGCGAGGTAAGGCGAGGAAAAAGATGAAGAATCAAGCTTAAAAGAGTGTGACACGATCGTGCAAAGAAGAGCCATAGAAGAAAATGATTGTGCAGGTTCGGTAGAGTGCTTTTGGCCAGTGGCACGGTCATGCCAACTCAATACAAAAGTTGGGAGTCGTGCGAAATTGGCAGAGATTCAACACTACAGTGGAACGATTGTGCCATGCTTTGTATTGGGTTGGCACGATCGTGCGAGTCAGACAGAGATATTATATAGCACAGTGACATGGGCGTGTCAGAAACGGCATGACCGTGCCGATACACAAATATGACTTTTGGATTGTTTTTGAAGCCCGGTCGTTTTAGAACTCTTTGGAGGTATAAATAAAAGATGAAAACACGTGTTTTTAGGTTTTTAATTTGTTCCTCCTGTGGCAACTCTATTGTTTTGGGAGATAGTTTTTTGACTTCTTTTTGTGGAGTGAAGTTTGAAGACTTTGAGCATCCAATTCCTTCATCAATTGAATGAAGTTATCTCTTCCCTTTTCTCTTTTATTTGATAATGTTTTGTAATAATTGCATGATTGATCTTAACATTTTTAGCGAGTAATTTTCTTGTCTAGGGTTAGGTTGAACACTATCATAGATTGTATTGTGATTTGATCTCTATATTTCTCAATTTCATTGAACTACATGTTAGGGTTTTGGTAAGGTTGTGCTTAACATCTATCTTGCTAATTAATTTGCTTTTAAATCTAAATCATCAACGAAAGTTGGGATTTTGGTTTGATAAGCTTTTTAGTGCTTGATTGATTTCTACTTATTCGAGATCATCAACGATAGTTGGATCTCGAATTAGAGCACCTTGTTTTTGGTAGTTCTCCCATGAAAATAGGCAAGAATTGCGATCAAGGATTTATTTAATGTTGATTCTTAATGCTTCTATAATATTTGATTGCCATGAAAATAGGTATCATCTTGTGATAGATATGCCTTTTATGCTTCGATAGAAGATTTTAGGTATTGAATTAGGAAACATTAATCTCACCCAAGCACTAGTTCAATGATTTGATTTGAGATCATATTTAGATACAATTCATGATAACAAAGATACCTGGCTCTAGCGTCTTCTCGTATTGATATTCTTCTTTGTTACTATCTTGTCGCCCTAATTGGTATTCGCGTAGCTAACTCATAATTTGAAATTGACTTGTACTCAATTATTAACATCCCTAAGATCGACCCGTTTGTGTTACGATAACATGTACGCTTGCGGTAATTTATAAACGCAACACGTTTTTGGGGCCGTTGTTGTGGAGGTTAACGAATTGATATTAGCTTAATTTTAGATTTGCTAGACTACTTTTTTTTCTTTTTTTCTTTCTTTTTGCTATTCATCTTGTTTTACTGACAATCTTGCCTAGTTTTTCTTTTCCTTGTATGAGCAGGCGAACTTGAAGTTCAGAAGACTTAATCCCCTTTGATCTCAAGATCGAAGCCACTACAAGGAGACTGATCGCTAAGAGAAGAAGGAAGATAAGACAAGAAGCGATGCAGGGGAAGGCGATGCTACCAAATCCCCAATGGACCTTTTTATGTCATACACTGGTCCTACATCGAGTATTGCTCGACTGGCATTCCAAGCTACCAACTTCGAGCTAATAATCGGACTTATATTGTTCATCCAGCCGGACCAATTCGCTGGGTTGCCTATGGAGAACCTGAATGATCACCTCAACACTTTTCTGGAGAAGTATAACACGTTTAAGATTAATGGTGCCTCTGATGATGCTATCAGACTGATATTGTTCCCCGTTTCACTGAGGGACAAGGCTAAGGAGTGACTCAAAGAGTAATGACCCTGATGCTTTCACTACATGGGACGCTCTATTTATGGCCTTTCTGACCAAGTTCTTCCCTCCAAGGAAAACTATGAAGCTTCGAAACGAGATTACATTCTTCACGCAGTTTGATGAAGAATCTTTGTATGAAGCTTAGGAGAAGATACAAAGATCTTCAGAGGCAGTGTCCACATCATGGAGTTCCTGAGTAGCTTCTTATTCAGACTTTCTACAATGGTCTGAAGCAAGAGGTCAAGATATCTATCGATGCTGCAGCTGAAGGTGCAATAATGACTAAGACTCCCGAAGCGACTAAGGCATTATTGGAATAGATGAATTCCAACAATTACCATTGGAGCAGTGAGAGGGAGATGTCTAAGAAGGGAGGCATGCTAGATCTTGATATTGCAACCCTGCTTGCTAGTAAATTCGATTCATTGTCACATCAGATTGCTTAGATGGGAGTTGTAGCAAGTATTTCTAGTCTGCCAGTTGTAGTGAGTTTTGAAGTTTGTGGTGTGTAGGGGCATTCCTCCCGTGCTCAGTTTAACGCTCTACAGACACAAGGATTAAGTATTGAGCAAGATAACGCTTTATACAACAAACAGAGGCCATCCAAAAACCCTTATTACAACACCTTCAACCATGGCTGGAAGAATCATTCAAACTTCTCCTATCGAAACACGGACTCCCATCAACCTCCACCAAACTACAACCAACCACCTGGATTCCAAGCTAAGCCCCAGATATAGATTCCTCCTCCACTGCCACTATAAAAATCCAACCTAGAGACTCTCACTGAGAATTTCATAGTCACATGGGCCAAAAGGATGACTACTTCCACAACTCTACTTAGCAGATACACTTTAGGTTTGATGCAATCACTTCCCACAACAAGATAATCCAAACCCAACTTGCATAGCTTGCCCAACAAGTGAGTCAGATTTCTAAGCCTCATGGCCAATTACCAGGACAACCAGAACAGAATCCTAAGGTTCAGATCAACGTAGTCACACTGAGAAGTGGGAAGCAACTTGAGGAACTGGTCAGAAGAGTACCTATAGTTGCCGATACTAAGGAATCATGAATTCAGATTGAGGTAGAGCCATCACCTCCAGTAGAGAATGTTAGTGAGGGTGATACAACTGAGAAGAAATACAAGGAAGCTCCTTCTGAACCTCCTAGGGTCTACACACCACTAGTTCCAATCCCACAAAAGTTGGCTAAGGTAAAGCTTGAGTAGAAATATGGAAAGTTCATGGAAATTCTGAAGACACTACATATCAACATCCCGTTTCTAGAGGCCATATATGTGATTCCTTCATATGGAAAATTTCTTAAAGATTTATTGTCTAACAAGAAGAAGGCCATGGTGGTGTTGTCTGAAGAACGCATCACTATCTTACAAAACAAGCTTCTTGAGGAATTAGAAGATCCTGGCAGTTTCTCTATCCCTAGCTCAGTCGGGAACGTATCTATCCAGAGAGCATTGTGTGACATTAGGGCAAGTGTGAGTCTCATTCCGCTATCTATTTCCAAGAACCTTCGTACATGTGAACTTAATCCAACATTGATCTTACTCCAGTTGGTGGACCGATCCATCAAGTACCCCCATGGAATCCTAGAGGATGTGATCTCCAAGTGGGTAAACCAGTGATTCCATGTGATTTTGTTGTGATGGATATGGCCGAGGACTCTCAGACCCCGATCATTCTAGGAAGACCATTCCTAGCCACTGGCGATGCTATGATTGATGTGAAGAGTGGCAAGCTCTTTTTGGATGTGGGCAATGATAATGTGGAGTTTGAGCTCCACAAATCCATGGGGATGCCTCCCACTAGTGATGACTGCTATCGGATCGACGTGTTGGAGCAATTGATCGAGGGGAGATCTTTGGATAGCATCATTCCTGAGTCACTCCAAATGCGTCTCTCTGGTGATCTGGATTTTGAGCACGATACAGAAGCTATGGCATTCATGAGAGCACTTGATGAAACTCCAGCTTACTTTGATGATGGATCTCTCTTGGAAATATTGCAACTGGAGGGAGTGAAAAGGGAGAGTACTACGCTTTCGAAGGTAGAATTGAAACCCCTCCCCTTAATTTGGAACTTGCATTTTTGGATGAAAATTCTACTTATCTGGTTATTGTCAATGCTTACATTAATAATGCTCAACTTGAAAGTTTATTGGATGTTCTATGATAGTATAGGAATGTCTTGGGGTATACCATCGATGATATCTGGGGGATCAACCCATGCTTTTGCATGCATAGAATTCTACTTGAGGATGGTCGTGTCACCTCTATTGAACCCTAAAGGCGCCTCAATCCTAATATGAAAGAGGTAGTCAAAATGAAGTTTTAAAACTCCTTGAGGCGAGTATAATCTATCATATCTCAGATAGTGCATGTGATAGCCCAATTCAAGTGGTTCCAAAGAAGGGTGGCATGGCCATTGTCAAGAATGACAAGGATGAGTTGATCTTTATGAGAACAATCACCGGGTGGTGAATGTGTATTGATTATATGAAACCGAATAACGCCACCCAGAAAGACCACTTCTCTCTCCCCTTTATTGATCAAATGCTTGATAGATTGGCTAAGCACTCATTCTTTTGTTATTTGGATGGATATTCCGGGTTCTTTCACATCCCTATTCATCCAAATGATCAAGAGAAGACGACGTTTATAACATGTCCTTATGGTATCTTTGCATATCGAAGAATGCCATTTGGATTGTGTAATGCACGTTGTAACCAACTCTCAGCCTATAAAAACACCAGATCGATACAATTCCATGTACGTACCCACAACCGCTAAAACCATATGCTCCATTCCTCCCACTTGGAACTGACTTAAGCACCGGAGGCGAATCGGAGGTCACCCCCTCCGGTCCATTATTCTCTCTATTTCAGGTACTGAAGAAAGAACATCTTGATCAGGCGAAACCCTGTCTGGGCTCTCTGCTGGTGCGGGATCCTTGCATCAACCGTCGATGCGAGTTTTCTACATAAACAGTTGGCTCACATTGTGCTTGATGCACTAAAATATGTGCCTAATATTTTAACAAAATCACACATACATACGCACCTACATATATGAAATATCACATGCACAAACACATTAAATAATATAATCAGCCAGTCGGCTTCTTAATTAGAGTAGATATGCAACATGAAAGTTGAAAGTCACATACATTGCCAGACAAAGGCACAGAGATGTCCCTAAATTAGTAGCAAACATGAATAATCTAAAGCTCGGCTTGTTTCACTCGATCAGCACACCTCCTGTTTATGAGTTTGAAAGCCTTAATGGTGCTCTGCGGATGAACGTTGGCCGTTACGATACCCCATCTGCCTTCATTCATTTCCCCGCCAAAGCTATCCTTTAAATATCTCCGACAACCAACATGTTCAACTACACAGCATAAATTTTTAACAGAAGATCATGGCATTCAACTCATCGCCGGGGAAGCTCAAACATGCTAAGCTCTTCTACCAATACTTGGTGAACCACGCGTTCATCGTTGTCCTTCTAGCGTTGATCGTATTTGCCACCGATCTTGCCTTCGACGGTTGGCAGTCTCTCAACTCGATCGATCCTGCTCTTGTTCTCGGCATCTCGCTGACCACCGCCGTCTCCTTAACGGCCATCTTCATCCGCCGGCCGAGGCCCGTTTACCTAGTCGACTTCGCTTGCATGAGGCCGTCCCCCAAACTGCGAGTCCCCACGGCGGCTTTCATCGAGCATCTGAGCATCGTCACTTCCGACGAAAAAACCGTCCATTTCCAGAAATACTTGCTGGCTACCTCCGGCGTCGGCGAAGAGACATGCCTCCCCGCCCCGTGCCGCTTCCTCCCCCCGACATCGTCGATGGCAGATGCCTGCGCCGAAGCTGAGCTCCTTGTGTTCGCGTCTGTCGACAGCCTCATAAAAAAGACGGGTCTCCGTCCTGAGGTCGACATCGACGTGCTGATCGTCAACGTCAGCGCGTTCTCGCCGTCGCCGTCACTTGCCGCCATGATCGTCCACAGGTACGTAGATGCTTGCTCGAAGTCTTCAGTGAAGGTCCGTCATTAAAAGTCCGTTTTCTTGTGACGGGCGAACGTAGGTACAATCTCCGGAGCGACGTCCAGAGCTTCAACCTCGCCGGCATGGGCTGCAGCGCCGGGCTCGCTTCCATCGACGTCGCTCGCCACATCCTGCAGGCACGTCCGAACCGAACGGCCCTCGTCGTCTCCACGGAAATCATCAGCCCCAACGGCTACCCGGGCAAAAAGAGGTCCATGATGATCCCAAACTGCTACTTCCGCATGGGAAGCGCGGCGGTCCTGCTGTCGAACCGGCCCCGCGACCGCCGCCTCGCCAAGTACCAGCTCCTCCACCTCGTCCGCACCAACCGGTCGGCCGACGACAGCGCCTACCGCTGCGTGTTTCAGGAGGCCGACGACGACGGCCACGTCGGCATCTGCACGTCGAGAGACCTCGTGTCCAACGTCGGGAGCGCCATCAAGTCCCACATAACGGCGGTGGGCATGGTCGTGCTCCCCCCTTGGGAAAAGCTTCTGTTCGTCCTCAGCCTCGTGGGTCGGAGCCTCCTCGGCCCAAAATGGACCGGGGCGCCGTACGTGCCCGATTTCAGGCAGGCGTTCGAGCATTTCTGCATACACGTGGGAGGGGCGGGGGTGATCAGCGAGGTGCAGAGGAGCCTGGGGCTGCGGGAGGCAGACGTCGAGCCGTCGAAGATGACGCTGCACCGGTTCGGCAATACGTCGAGCAGTTCGGTGTGGTATGAGCTGGCCTACATCGAGGCCAAGGGGAGGATGAGAAGGGGGGACCGAGCATGGCAGATCGCGTTCGGCAGCGGGATCAAGTGCTGCAGCGCTGCGTGGAAGTGTTTGCGCGCAGACGACGTGGCTGCTGCGGCGGCTGCTGACGGGCCTTGGGCTGATTGCATCCATAGGTATCCCGTTGAGACCTCTCCAGTCGTGAGCTTGGGCGGTTCTGCATTCTAGACCATTGATTTGAAAGTCATGGGTTTACTTCTTAAAAAGACAAGTCTGTTGCATTTGATATTTTCAGAACCTTGGAAGCTCGTGTTGAAACACAGAGAAGATGCCTATTAAAAATACTTTATAATGAGGAGTCTATGATATTTATAAATGAATCTTTTTTGCCTTTATAATGATTACAAGCATCTCTTCTTTAAAGAAACATTTGAAGAAGATTGTTAGAGGTCTCTGCTGATAGAGGAGGAGATCATTGCCATCCAGAAGAATGATTCTTAGGAGTTAGTTATATATACTGTATCCTGGCAAGTAGTTGGTGGTATACAAGATTAAGAGCATGAGTGATGGAAAAATTAAATGATACAAGGTGAGACATGTAGCTAAGGGCTATATTAGAAGTATGGTATTGATTGAGAATAAGTCATTGCACTAGTAGCCCAGCTTGATAGAACGAGAATGTCGATTTCACTCAGTTGTACATTGTTGTTGGAAGATTATCAGCTAAATATCAATTCTAACCTTTTCAATGCTGTTCCTGATGAAGAAGTGTTTGTTTAGCAACTTGATGTCTTTGTGGTACATGCCTTGTAGTTGAATATAAATTCTATTGCTTAAAGAAGGCACTTTATGGGCTCAAGCAGGCATTATGTGCATGTAATGATCTTATCAACAGCTACCCTCGTAAGAATGGGATCACAAAATGATTATTTGAGCATGCTATCTCGATAGAGAAAGGCAATGTTGAAGATATTCTAATCATATACACTTATTTCAATGACTTACGTTCACAAGAAATAATGAGAGTTTAAGGAAGCCATATTCCAGGAGGTCAAGATATCCGGATGTGGACTTATGTCCTACTTTCCATTGATGTACAACCAACAACTTGATGGGATTTTTTCAGCACACAAGTACATAAATAAGTTATTGAAGAACATGATGCAGCACATGCAATCCAGTTAGAGAGATGCTGTCTGCACCCCTACTCATAGGGGTGCATTGACTTTTCCTTCCCAAATTTAGAAAATCTATCCACTTGACTCTCAATCCAAAATCATTCATTTCCCTTCTAAGTAAACGTTGGCACAAATATTAATATGCACCCCTATTCATAGGGTTGCATTAGCAATTCTCTCCAGTTAACTCGCTTCTTGTACCAGGTCATAAACTATGGCCACGACTATCTGCACTGCCATCATGGCTGACGGGCGGTGCAGACGAGTATATTTGCCATAAATAGCAAAAACGTCACATCGATGTGACGTTTTTGCCATTTATGGCAAATACGCAAAAATAACGGTGCAGATAGCAATTCTATAAACCATCTAGAGAGGAAGATGGAATAGTTGTCAAGTCAACTCAGTACAAGAGCTTAGTTAGAACCCTAAGGTAACTAGACTTGACATTGTGTATACGATTAGACTTATGAGTAGGTACATAGAGATGCCAAATGAGTCCCATTGGCTTGTAACAAAGAGAATTCTCGGTGATACGACCATTTTGACCGGGCCCAGAAGAGCCAAATCAACCACAACCAGTCAACCAACTTGCTACGGCCTTGGGCTTTGGTCTAAGGAACTCATGGGCGGTCCGCGCTTCTCCACCCAAGATGAAGGCTCAAAAGACCTCGCACACTTTCCGTAGTAGAGTAAATCGCTCCTCAAATAGAGGGAGCACTCGCCAATTATGGCGGCCAATTATGGCAGCCACCTTCATGACCATCACTCGCCAATTATAGCGGCCAATTATGGAAGCCACCTTCATGGCCATCACTCGCCAATTATAGCGACCAATTATGGCAACTGCCTTCATGGCCA
The DNA here is from genome assembly GCA_030789695.1 of Scilla litardierei. Taxonomy (NCBI): domain Eukaryota; kingdom Viridiplantae; phylum Streptophyta; class Magnoliopsida; order Asparagales; family Asparagaceae; genus Scilla; species Scilla litardierei. The sequence goes on along the minus strand of JAULAV010005114.1, from coordinate 17,966 downwards.
TCACTACACCTTCATCGCCATCCCTCGTCAATTACGGCCCACCTTGATGGCATTCATTCCCTCATCAAACGGGCGTCATTAGTGGGGGTCAACATTTCCTCATTTGCACGTCCCTATGAACGACGGCCATAAAGTCTCATCATGGGCCATTACAACGGGGGAGTGACTTGCCTATATGGAGGGAGGAGAGGCATCATCTCTAGGGGCGGATCTCCGAGATCTACAATGGAGGTATTGATCACTCCTTATTTTACACCTTTTTCCCGCATGTTTGCATGCCATTTAGATCGCCCAAATCATGTTTTTCACGATATATCGACGATATTGCGATGCTTTTCACGATTTGTTGTTTTTGTCGCATTTCAGGTGATTTGGCGCGATTTGGAGTGATCTCGAGATGCGCTTACTCCAGAGGGTCACCGACGACCTCCCCGAGGGGTATTTTTGCTGTTGGAGAGGAGCGGAAGAAGAACGGACGTCGCAGGAGCGACGAGGAGGCCAAAACAAGCAATCTGGGCATTTTTAGTGTCCCACTCGGCCGAGTGGAGGAGCCACTCGGCCGACCAGCGAGACACTGCTCGGCCGACCAGATCAGACACGATTCCTATGTGCACTCGGCCGAGCGATGGAGACCACATCGGCCGAGTGACGAGACCCCGTCCGCCCGAGTGGCGCCCAGACGAAGCCATTCAAAAATCGCCATGTTACTGTTTTTCGGCTGCCTAAGCTTCAGAAGACCCACTCGGCCGAGTGGTTAATCCCGTCCGCCCGAGTACCATGAAGCCATCGGCCGAGTGACGACCACTCACTCGGCCGAGCAGCCCCCGAAGTGAAGACCCCTGAAGATCGAGACTTACTGGAAATTTACAGGGTTTTCACTCGGCCGAGCGACTTTTGTCACTCGGCCGAGTGCGACGCGCTGCCTGTAGCGAAAATTGCGGAAAACAGGCTGCGCAGGGGTATTTTGGTCACAGTTTTTGGGCGATTTTGAGGGGTATTTAACCCCTGTTTTTACCCTAGTTTTAGAGAGCTTTCTCTTAGATTTTTAACCTTTTAGCTTTATTCTTGAGATTGGAGAAGAAACAAAAGTTGATTTTTGTGGAATTATTTGAAGAACTCCATTGGTTTGCTTCTCTCTTCTCTAAAAATTCTATTTTTATTGCATATCTCAATATTGTGATGAATTCTATTGCTTATTTCGTTGATTATTTTTGTGATCTTGCTATGAATTGTGAGTAGTCGCCACGTCTTGGGGCATGGGGATGAACCCTACAAGCCCTATTTCATGATTGTGATGAATTGGTAGGAATTTTGCTAGAATTGCTATTAGGAATTAGATTGAGATCAATTTACTACGGATGGCTAGGAATTCACACCGATTGGGATTTGCAAGAGATTGGATCCCAATTCGATAGGAAACCCTAGAAATCCGAATTGGGTTGGAATCGAATTTCCGTAGTATCGGTTTGCAAGAGATTGGACCGATACTAGGGTTTCCGGTTCCAATTCCGCGCCAATACCCGTTTGCAAGAGATTGGACAGGTAGGAACTATCCCAAACTTGGTCGCGGGCCGAGTTTGCAAGAGATTGGGCTCGGTGCGCGATTGAACGATGATGTTGATCCTAATGCTAGCTTCCCTAGGCCAGGGTTTGCAAGAGATTGGGCCCGAACCTAGGATAGCTATAGGCCGGCAACAGCGCGAGAGCGTGAGCTTGGTTCTACATTCAGTTGCAACTAGTTCATCCAAAATCTTATTCTAGCTATTTTGATACCGATGAATCACTTTTATGAAATATGGTGAGTAGCGGGAATTCCCCATTCCCTAGACGTCCTTTATTTGATTTGATATTTCTATACTTTGTCTGACGATTGTGACAGGATCGCCAAAGGCAAAATTTTCTCTCTTCTTAAATAGCCAGGTTGATTGGAACAAGCACGGTCATTCGTCCTCCCTGTGTTCGATAACCCGCTCGTTGTTATACCGTGCGCTTGCGGTAAAACTACAACCGTACTTTGGGGTTACATCCCGGAGCGATCAAGTTTTTGGCGCCGTTGCCGGGGAGGCGATTGCGTTTGATCTTACCACCCTAGCTATTTCTTTATTATTATTATTATTATTATTTCCATTCCTTTATTTTTACCTAACCCTTCCACGGTGCTAATCATTTCTTTGAAACTCTGTTTTCCCCGTGCATGTACACGAGATCTACGGCGGATCCCGAAGCTATATTATTTGATCCCGAGATCGAACGTACCGCGCGGAGACTTATAGCGAAAAGGAGACAAAATCCGGAAGGGAGGTTTATGACCAACCCGGAAACTGCGGACCAATTAGCGGCAAGGATGGCGAGGATAATTTCTATTCGAGATAGGCTTCGGCCTAAGACCTCTTCTACGACCTCATCCATTGCCATGCCGGAGTTGGCGGCTGACAAGAACTTCGAGCTAAAGACTGGACTAGTGGTTCTGATGCAGCAGGATCCATTTCATGGGAATGCCCATGAAAATCCCCACTACCACATCCAATTATTCTTGTCGAAGTGCGCCACATTTCAGATGCCGGGGGTCTCCATCGATGCCATCAGACTGCGTCTCTTCCCCTTCACGCTAAAGGACAAGGCACTCTATTAGTTGAGGACGCAGGCTGAGGGAGTCTTCACTTCTTGGGACGAGTTGGCGAGTGCATTCATTGACAAGTTCTATCCGCCCTCCAAGACGGTGAAGATCCGGAGCGCTCTCATGTCCTTCAAGCAAGGACCCCAAGAGACGCTCTATGAGGCTTGGGAGCGTTTTAAAGATCTGCAGCACCAATGCCCGCACCATAGCATTGAAGATTGGGAGCTAGTTCATAGCTTCTACAACGGTCTCCAACCGGGGACCAAACAAATTATTGATGTCGCGGCGAATGGTGCTATCTTGTCAAAGACTCCCGAGGAAGCTACGGCCCTAATTGAGGAGATGGCCTCAAACAACCAACAATGGGGCGATGAGCGAGGACACTCCACGTCCTCCTTAAAGCCGACTAGTATCTATGAAGCGAAGGCCGTAGCGGAGCTTACAAGCAAGTTTGATTCTCTCCACAAGGTAGTAGAGAGATTGGAGAAGTTTATCACGGAGCCCCAAGGAGCCCCTTCCACCTCCGCACCGACGAACCAAATGTGTGATTGGCAAGACCAATCTCAAGCCATGTATGTGAGAGGAGAGCAAGGAGAAGGATCCTTGGAGCAAGTACAATATGTCGCGGGGAACCAAGGGTATTGGGCCAATCCGGGCGCAAGAAATCATCCCGGATTCTCTTACGCCAACAATGAAGGAGCTTTGAACCCGCCACAACAACCACCTCAACAAGTTCGACCACCGCCACCCCAACAACAACACTATCCGCCGAGGGGGCCTCCACAACAAAATTTCCAACCGAAGCAACAAGTCCCACCATATAGGCCGCCCGGATACAACCAAGGGTGGAGGAATCAAAATCAAAACCCTCCACAAGCTCAACAACGATCCGACTTCGAAGCTAGAGTGGAGGCGTTTATGGTCGAGCAAAATAAGGTCAATGATACCTTGAAGGCGGGGCAAGACTCCCTTAATACCGTTGTGGCTCAAATATCGGAGCAATTGGCGTTGCTCAATCGGAACACTCAACGATTGCCGGCGCAACCCGAGCAAAACCCACGGGGCAACACCGGCCACATCAATGCCGTAGTTACCGTTACTACTAGAGGCGGGAAGGATACCTCCCCCGCTATGATTCCTACCGAGGAGCCCGTGGAGGAAAGCTTGGAGCCAATTGAGCCGGTAGTTGAAGTTGATAAGGAGAAAGAGCCACAAGAAAAGGAGAAATCTAGAGCAGAGCAATTGATTGAGGAAAGGCGCTTCATGCCACCGGTCTCATTTCCCCAAAGGCTTGCTAGAGCGAAAATGGAGAAAAGGCTAGCAAAGTTTCTCGAGTATCTTAGAGGAGTTAGCCTCAACATTCCCTTCCTCGACGCCATCGTGGAGATCCCCACATATGCTAAATTCTTAAAGGACTTGATTTCGGGGAGAAAGAGGAAGGAGAAGATTATGCTAGCCGAGGAGGGCTCTTGGTTCACCAAGGGAGAGAAGAAGCCGGCCAAATTTAAAGACCCGGGGAGTTTTCGGATTCCTTGCACCTTGGGCGGCGTCCCTCTTCAAAAGGCGTTGGTAGATCTTGGGGCTAGTGTGAGCCTCATACCTCTCTCCATGTTCTTAAGGCTAAACACCGGGACGAAGTTGAAACCTACCGACATGCGGATACAATTGGCCGATGGGCGAATAACAAGGCCGGTAGGGATCGCCGAAGACATCCCGCTACAAGTCCCGGGGGGAATATGCTTGCCATGTGACTTCGTGATCATGGACGTTAAGGAGGAGGGAGATACTTCATTGATACTTGGACGCCCGTTCCTCGCCACCGCCGGAGTCATTGTCGACGTGCGCGAAGGTACCCTAACTTTAAATGTCGGCAACATCGAGGTGGAGCTTCACATTCCTAAGGCTATGAAACACATGCCTTACCACGAGGAGCTTGACTACATGGACCTCCTTGATGAGGTAATTGAGGAGGCGACCCCCCACTCGATTGGTGCTCTATTCGATGAAGATTTCGAGGAAGGCCTGGATTTAGGCCAAGATGAGAAGATAGATGATTCCCCCGACCTCTCCGCTGAAAATGATGAAGGCGACGCTGATGTCGCAAGGATTTGAGAGCTCTGCAAGCTCTCGAAATTAAAGTCTCCGAAGAAAGCTCCGCCGATACGGAAATCGGCGTCACCGGTGAAGCCGTTGACCGGGGAAAACGCTAGCTTGGGGGAGCCTCCCCCCAACACTATTCGAGACAAGAGACCACCGAGGGAGAACACGCCGCCGCAACTTCCAAATCCAAGCGTGCTCCCCGGAAAGTTTGATGGGTGCATCTCATATGCACCAAACATCCCGCATTAATTGAAAATCATAGGGGGTCGAGCTCACGACCTTAAACGAGCGCTTGTCGGGAGGCAACCCGACGGTTATTGCTTTATTTTTACTTTTTCTTTATTTTTGTTTTAGAAACTTTTAGTGTTTTGAGTCGTTCGCCCAAAAATTTTGTGATAACGGGTCCTATTTTTCTTGACAGGAGAGGAGATAGGCAAATCCATCATGAGGAGGATGAACGAGACGACGAGGAGCGCCCCAGGAAGGCGCTCGATGCTTAGGAGGAAGATGAAATCGACTGGAGGAAGAAAGACGGAGTTTAGAGCCCAAACGAAGACAAACAGCAGAAATTAAGGCTCACTCGGCCGAGTATACTAGTCACTCGGCCGAGTACACAAGTTCGTCCGGCCGAGCCGCTCACGAACGTGGGAAGTCTGCTGTACCCAACTCTCTGTTTATTTTCTTGATTTCAGTATAACTGCTACTCAGCCGAGTATATATTTTCACTCGGCCGAGTAAAACGGATACGTTCCTAAGGCGAGTCTTGCCGAGTAGCTTGAGCCACTCGGCCGAATGGACTTACTCCACTCGGCCGAGGCTGGCAAAGCCACTCGGCCGAAGCGTAAGCGGGGAGGATTTTCCATTGATCCCACTCGGCCGAGTGACCTAGTCACTCGGCCGAGTCGTAACTTTTATTATATAAGGGGCTGAGGGGGGGAACGTTTTTTCGAAACGCAAAAAACCCAATCGCTCGCCCGACCCTTCAGCTCCCCTCGCCCGCTCGCCTCGCTCGCGCCCTCACTCGCCCGACCATCGCCTCGCTCGCGCCCTCGCTCGGCCCGACACCGCCGGCCGAGCACTGCCGCGCTTCGCCCGAGTAGCCGCCGGCGGCCGCCGCTCCGACCACCTCCGGTATCGCCTGTTTCGCCCTTTTTCTCCTCTTTTTGTGTATTTTTCGAGGATCCATGTGTTTAACGACCCCCAAACCCTAATCAATTTCTATATCTATCTAATATACCCCTAATGCTCCATACGTTTTGAATATTACCCGCTGATATCACCATTTCATGCGCAGGTTGTTTTTGGGAGCTTAGGGGAGCCCAGGGGAGCTTCTACGGGCTGATTCGGGCTTCGCGGAGGCGCTGTCTTTGCACTCTCCCATTGCTTAGCACTCGCGGCGTGTCGGGGTACACTCTTTCCTTTCTTTTGCACACGCCGCATTTTTTACACTTTTCGGCTCGCGCTCGGGGCCCATATGTCGCCCCGGACACGGCCGCGGTCGAGGAGAGCTTCCGCCAAGCGGAAGCGGTCGGATGACGCCGGCCCCTCCCAGGAGTTGGAGGACTCTCCTCCGCCCTCTCCCACACACACCATCCACCCCGCACAGCCTGCAGCACCCACACAGCCCGCACAGCCCGCACAGCCACTCCCTGCCGCTCCACAGCCACCACCTCCGGCTCCACTGGTCGGGCCGCCCGGGATTACGTTCCGAGACGACGCACACTGCGCCTGTAGGGAAATTGGGCGTCCCCTTAGGGCACAAAAATTCTAGTCCCGTCCTAAGTCGGACGGAACATAGACAGGAAAATCAAAAGCAGCGGAAGAAAAACAGTTAATCTAAATTAACATGCAAGTTAAAACAATTTTAACTTGGCCCTAAGGTCCAAGACCCTATGCCAAGATCTATGCCGACTTGGGATGGGTCTGACCATCCCAAGAAGGATCTAGCCTACTGCGATTAAATTAAACTAATGCTAATAAACTACTTTAACCACATACCCGGAATCTCAGCCCTGGAGCAGGCGAGATGTTCCGCGCCGTCTTCCGAGCTGCTCTCGTCCCACGCCGAGCCGCTCCTTGAACCGCTCCCCGAACCGCTCCTCGAACCGCTCCGCATCCCGAGGCGATCAATCCCCGTGCCGCCGAGCCAACCAACCGCCGAAGAAAGTTTCACGCGAGTGAAACCTCCGCCAAGATTTCGGATCCAGAATCCGAACTCCTTTGAGGCTTTGCCAGAGCCCGCAGGAGTAAGGCAGAAATTTTAGGGAGATAGAGAAATATTTAATTTAAGCTAAGATCCGAGCGTGCTCCAACATTTACGAGAGCCGCTCAGATCTAGAGCTTGGGATGAGTTTTGAGAAAGGGGGGGAGACCCCTATTTATATAGGCGGCGGACTCTCCCCTTTTCTCAAAATCCGATGTGGGACTAAAAATTAGAGTTAATTAAATCAAGTTAGTTTGCACTTCACAAAGTGCAAACTTCCGTGAATTTTAACTCACTCACCGTTGAGCTTCAGGATTGATACAACCTATCAATACGACAAGCGTTCAACGGTGAACGCATAGGAAAAAACCGTTCGTCAATCGGAGGTCGTTTGACCCTCCAATTGATTGTTCAAACATCAGCCAAGAACCCTACCAAAGCACAACCCAGCCGTCACAAAAGCACGCAGCCCTAGGGCTGCGTGCGGCCTGCAATGCGCCAGGCGCGTGCAGCGCACGCGCCTCGAGGCGCGTGCGCTGCACGCGCCTGCCTGGGCGCGTGCGACGCACGCGCCCAGCGCCTCAGCGCTGGGCGCGTGCGGCGCACGCGCCCAGCGGGCGCACAGGCGCCCGCGCCCGCTGGTAAGCGGGCGCGGGTCGGCGCCCGCTTCTGGCGGGTGCCCGCGCCCGCTGGAGCGGGCGCGGGTCTGCGCCCGTTCTCCAGCGGGCGCCCGCTGCGGCTGAAGCGGGCGCGGGCCTGCGCCCGCTCCTAGCGGGCGCCCGCGCCTTTTCTTTAGCTGGGTTCAGCCCACTAAGTTGGGCTGACCCATTAAGGCTTCTTTTGGCTGTTTTGGCTCTAACTTGAGCATCTGGCGTCTGATTTGGACGCCGTTTGAACCTGGGTCTAGACCGGGACATTCCCGTCTTACCCGTGAACTTTTCCTTGCGTTTATTTTATTAAATATTTTATTAAACAATTTAATACGTATTTAATCGCTTTTGCATCAAATGCAAAATAGTCCCTATCTAAGCTTAAATTACCATATTGCATCAAATGCAATTTTCTCTTCCTTTGCATCAAATGCAATTATTCTCCCTAACTAATTTCTACCTATTACTAGACGAAGCATTGCACTCTGTGTGAGACCCTACAGCCTGACCCTTACAACAGGTTGGGCTCGAAGCCCTATACGGCAGTGACCACGAGCAGTGGTTGCCGTCCCTGCTTCAGGAATCATCATTATGTGGTTGACTCATTGACATGAGTATTGTCGGGACCACCTGACTGTTTCCGTGATGAATTCCGTAGTTATAGTCTTTTCGTCTAAACTGTGTCGTGTAGATCAAGTCTGGGGTACGGTCAAACTGTCAACCCCAATAACTTGACTCCGGTTAGTTTCGATCGATCTTTAGTCAACTAATGTTGGACTTCTTCCAACATACTCTGCGCAGAGTTTTTACTAAAGACCGAACTAACTCTACGACACTAACCCCCATTGACCGGGAGAGACGAATCCTCTCTTGGTCATTACTCGCCTCGTACGTTTCAAGTGACACCCAATCAAAAGACCTTTCGACAGGCCTTGCCTCGAAGCTAGGTCAGTTGATCTAAGTGGCACCGTTCACGCACAGGTCCGTTAAAATGACCTCAAGTCAAAAGACCAACTATCCTATCATCACTCAGAGATATCACTGACAGATTGGTCAATATAACCATGTGATAACTCTAGTGGATCGTTCAGTGAACTCATTCTAATGAGCACCTGTGTCTCGTCTTCGACTTCGCCAAGTCAAGCGATCATGAGATCATCGCCACCGCTAAACGGTGAAGACTAAGACACAATGGTCTATCCGATGTTTCGGTATCCTTGTCTCGAAACATCTATGACCACGAACCATTCCAGACTTATGCTACAGACGGTCAAACGTTTCTCCATGATCGAGATACTCATCTCGATACCCGTTTGACCTTGCATAAAGTCTCAGGACTTTACCTAAGTTGATATCTAATATTAACTACATTACAATATAACTTAGATAAATTATTACCAAACAGCTTACTGTTATTTCGAACAAGATGTTTGTGCTATTCACACAGGAATAAATGGCCTTGAGGGCATCATATTCCTACATCTCCCACTTGCACTCAGGCCCATTTATCTCGATATCTAATATCGTTTTTACACATAAGTTTTCCCGACTTCATGTGATAGAGCCTCCGTGAGTGGATCTGCTAAGACCGTCTACACTATAGACTTAAGGGGTTTCTATGTTTATGTTAGACCAACCATTTGAATCTCATTCAAATAATTCACTTGGTCTATCGGAATCTATAATACTTTATTTCACTGGATCTTATCCAGTTCATCGTATCTTACGATAATAATTTTAAATTAGTTACTGGTCATTTCAAATGGTTCATATCCATTTCTGATAAATAAGCAAACTCTTTGATTACTTAATCAAAATATATGTTCCATCTCTTTGATGTCTCGCATGTAATTTACACGCTCCCACTGACCTTGAAAATTCTCTGGCCAATTCATATAAGTTGGTCCGTCTAAATCATATTTAGAAAAACGAACTTATAAGTGAATGCTCGAATTTTCATGGTCAACATGAACGTTTTACATTGAGCTTGGTCCGAGTAGATCTGTACACATCTGCTAGCGAGACGGTTTCAACTAATCCGTTTTAAAGAAATTAGGATGAAAACCGTTCTCGTCCAACAAGATTGTACTTCACTATTTTCTTTCTGCACCAATCTTTCAACTTAAAGATTTACTTGCAGAAAGTGAGGAAACATTTTCTTTGGGCACGTAAACTAAATTCTCAATTAATTTACGCACACGGACTTGCATCAAGTTTTAAATCGGAGTTTCTACTCCGAATGCAACTTCCTTACGATTGATTTACTGAATATATTATTGATAATGTCCTCAAAGAACATTATCAAAACCTAGGCATTACTATTTGGGACTTAACCCAGAGGGAGGAGTTAACTCAGAGTCACTTATTTATGGATCACACCAAGTCTAACTAAGTGTGATTCATACCTTTTAACACTCTGATGTGTTAACAGACTTGACCTGAGAGAAAATCACATTTTCTTTTAATTACACAAGATTTTATTTAGCTAAGTATTTGACCATTCGATCTAATCGAATCAGTTTAAATACTTTAGTCATTTCGTTCTTTATTTTATCAGACTTGTGTTTCATCAAGAACACGTGTCTTAATAAAATATACGAATAACTTATTTTGTTAAAAGTAGACTCGGGTACATCAGTATGTACGAGACTGAGTTCGACAACTCATTCTCCCACTGTCTCACAGATGGGTTTCGGCCATTGTATCTAAGAGGCTAAGATTCACAAGTGTCCATAGACTTCATAATACGAGAGGTCAGACCCCCCTTTATGTGACTTGTGAAGCTTAATCTCTAGATACGGCCTAGTCTAATTTTACCATATAAGTTTGCTACTATCTTGTGTATTTTATATATTAACATTTAATATATATTTAGTTATTTACAAATTACTTAACGCAAAACATTACTTCAGAAGCAATGTGACGACATTCGTCAAAATGTGTTAAACGTCTTTTGTATAACAATTCATTCTGAAATCGTGACATCAAAATATGTCACATTTTCATTTCCTCCTACTTATGCCTGTACTAATGATAAATTAAACTAACTTTCTCAATTGACTTTCCGAAGTGCCTTCTTCCTTTTCTAAATCATATTTAGATATCAACATAAATAAATAGCTTTGCAAGCAACTTATGTATCCAAACGCTTGAGCTTTGCAATTTTGAGTGTAGCTCAAGAAGTTGCTAGTCTCAAGATCCGGTTGGGATACATAGTCTTGCACCGCTCATGCACTCGTATTCGAGTCAAACGGTTTGATCGAATTTTCGAACTTTGCGGATCAAAATTGTTTGTCCATACAACCTTGAGGGTAGCTCAACAAGTTGTAGGGAGAAACATACTTTGAATGTCCTATATGTTCAAGCTGCCTCATATAGAGACGAGTGACATGTAGCTTTTAATTTATTTGTTGGACCCAGAACTTAATGAAATCATATTTCTTAAGTCTGTTCTTTAGAAGGTCATTTAATGTCAATGAGAATATAGTTTTAATTCTATCAATTAGAATTTAACTCGATATTCAATTAATCAACTTATTGACCAATTAACTTATTAAAATATTATATTTTAATTCCTACGATAAACATAGTCTTGCCCTAGTTTTAGCATATGTTCAATATTAAATATAGGTAGATTGGCTTTTATCTATCTATATCCTCCCACTAATTTTACGAACGTTTTAAAGCTTAATAACGAACGATTTAATCGAATTAAAATTAATGGGTAAGAGTTCCAATCACCTTGAGTCTAAACAACCTTGAGTGTAGCTCAACAAGTTGATTGACTCTGCGATCGGAAGATGACTCTTCATCGATCATATCGGATATGACTCTCTTAATCGGTTTTTGCCCCTAGCCATTCGTGATCATGAGTGTGCTCATCCAAATCACATTGTCTAGTCTAGTCGGACCCTTGTTTTCATGTCTAGCCTGACTCGCCCCTCAGCTCGGTGTATGCACGACACGTCGGTTTGGGTCAGGTCTTAGACTTACATCAAGTCAGACTACATCGTTGACTTAACTTACGCCGGCGCTCGGGGTACGAGACGACGGTTATGGTTAGTCAAGATTTCATCTTATGTATTTAAGGAGTTGGTTTCTACAGGGTTGCCATGTCACAGCTTGAGTGTATCTCAACAACTATAACACGGGCCCTATAGTTGCTAACCCCTAAAACAAGGAGGGCTACGGCTAATCTTGAAAAAGATCATTAACGTATTTGACTTAGATATAGTCCAGGGTGTCATACAATCATGACTCGCGACATTGCGGTCCAGCGGAACTCAGCCAGGGAATTGACTAAGCCAGGATCACTACCCCTTGGTTTAGCAAGGGTTGACCCAGAACTCTTAGCCAAGCACATTGACTGGATCATGGTCCATTGAATGAAGCTTGTCATTTTTGTATGTATGCCATAGACTAAACAGCTTTTATCAACAACTAATTAATCCTATCAACTAGTTGAATCCTTAAATTCAAAATTTTTAGGATTTGTTTAATAACTTTTATTAAGTCCTTATCAACTATAAGGTTCACGTGCTACCCTAATCATTATTAGGATTTTAATAAATTATTAACAACGCTAAAAGCGAAGTCCTTTAATGAAAATTATAACAATTAGAATTTAAAGTTCATTTAAAGGACTACCCTAATCAGGAATTAGGTCTTTATATTGTTGTTAATGTTTTATTAAAACATAGCATGTCATTAAAATTCAAGTAATAAATTTTAATCATTTTTAATGGCTAACCTAAAAGTTTTGTCTTGTGTTATCAAATAAGGGACAAGATGTCAAGCCATTAAAATAACTCTACACTAATTTATCGCATAAAGATAGTGCACAACTATTTAACATTTAAATAAACTAAGTTTATCGCATAAACTATTTCTGCATGCAAACATAAATTTAACAATTAAATTTAAAATATGATTTTGAAATTATTTTATTTTTATCTCATAAAAAAAAACTTAATTTTAAAACCACTAATGTGCATGCTACGTTTAAAAAATTTATCGCATAAACATTTAAAGCCTTAAAATCAATTTTACATAAACTTAAAATCATCATTTTAAAATTTTCATGCTTAAAAATTTATCATATAAAAATTTTTAGGCATCCAAAATAAATTTTAAACTTTTTAAAAAAAAAATTAGTTTTAAAAGTTATCACATAAATTTTAAAACGTCATTTTAAAATTTTCCATGTTCAAAAAAATTTCAAAGGAAAATTTTAGAACATCTAAAACATTTTTAAAATTTATCTCATAATTTTAAAAACATTTTAAATTAAAAAAGTATTTAAAAGCATTAAACACGTTTAATAAAATCGCAGTACCTAGATCGCTACGCAAACCTAGGCTCTGATACCACTGTAGGGTATCACTCTGATATCATTGCGACGCTGTTAAGGCTCATCATCCATGGCACCCTAGACCCGTCACAAGATACCTCAGAAACTTGTTTTACGGCATGCCTCTCGACAATGCCCAACCCATTATAAGATCCCCATCTTATCGGGACTTGGTACGGTAAGAGCGATTACTTCGGGTCGGCTCATAACCCGAGAACCCGTACTCAAGCTCAACAAGCTCTGATGCCACTGTAGGGAAATTGGGCGTCCCCTTAGGGCACAAAAATTCTAGTCCCGTCCTAAGTCGGACGGAACATAGACAGGAAAATCAAAAGCAGCGGAAGAAAAACAGTTAATCTAAATTAACATGCAAGTTAAAACAATTTTAACTTGGCCCTAAGGTCCAAGACCCTATGCCAAGATCTATGCCGACTTGGGATGGGTCTGACCATCCCAAGAAGGATCTAGCCTACTGCGATTAAATTAAACTAATGCTAATAAACTACTTTAACCACATACCCGGAATCTCAGCCCTGGAGCAGGCGAGATGTTCCGCGCCGTCTTCCGAGCTGCTCTCGTCCCACGCCGAGCCGCTCCTTGAACCGCTCCCCGAACCGCTCCTCGAACCGCTCCGCATCCCGAGGCGATCAATCCCCGTGCCGCCGAGCCAACCAACCGCCGAAGAAAGTTTCACGCGAGTGAAACCTCCGCCAAGATTTCGGATCCAGAATCCGAACTCCTTTGAGGCTTTGCCAGAGCCCGCAGGAGTAAGGCAGAAATTTTAGGGAGATAGAGAAATATTTAATTTAAGCTAAGATCCGAGCGTGCTCCAACATTTACGAGAGCCGCTCAGATCTAGAGCTTGGGACGAGTTTTGAGAAAGGGGGGGAGACCCCTATTTATATAGGCGGCGGACTCTCCCCTTTTCTCAAAATCCGATGTGGGACTAAAAATTAGAGTTAATTAAATCAAGTTAGTTTGCACTTCACAAAGTGCAAACTTCCGTGAATTTTAACTCACTCACCGTTGAGCTTCAGGATTGATACAACCTATCAATACGACAAGCGTTCAACGGTGAACGCATAGGAAAAAACCGTTCGTCAATCGGAGGTCGTTTGACCCTCCAATTGATTGTTCAAACATCAGCCAAGAACCCTACCAAAGCACAACCCAGCCGTCACAAAAGCACGCAGCCCTAGGGCTGCGTGCGGCCTGCAATGCGCCAGGCGCGTGCAGCGCACGCGCCTGCCTGGGCGCGTGCGACGCACGCGCCCAGCGCCTCAGCGCTGGGCGCGTGCGGCGCACGCGCCCAGCGGGCGCACAGGCGCCCGCGCCCGCTGGTAAGCGGGCGCGGGTCGGCGCCCGCTTCTGGCGGGTGCCCGCGCCCGCTGGAGCGGGCGCGGGTCTGCGCCCGTTCTCCAGCGGGCGCCCGCTGCGGCTGAAGCGGGCGCGGGCCTGCGCCCGCTCCTAGCGGGCGCCCGCGCCTTTTCTTTAGCTGGGTTCAGCCCACTAAGTTGGGCTGACCCATTAAGGCTTCTTTTGGCTGTTTTGGCTCTAACTTGAGCATCTGGCGTCCGATTTGGACGCCGTTTGAACCTGGGTCTAGACCGGGACATTCCCGTCTTACCCGTGAACTTTTCCTTGCGTTTATTTTATTAAATATTTTATTAAACAATTTAATACGTATTTAATCGCTTTTGCATCAAATGCAAAATAGTCCCTATCTAAGCTTAAATTACCATATTGCATCAAATGCAATTTTCTCTTCCTTTGCATCAAATGCAATTATTCTCCCTAACTAATTTCTACCTATTACTAGACGAAGCATTGCACTCTGTGTGAGACCCTACAGCCTGACCCTTACAACAGGTTGGGCTCGAAGCCCTATACGGCAGTGACCACGAGCAGTGGTTGCCGTCCCTGCTTCAGGAATCATCATTATGTGGTTGACTCATTGACATGAGTATTGTCGGGACCACCTGACTGTTTCCGTGATGAATTCCGTAGTTATAGTCTTTTCGTCTAAACTGTGTCGTGTAGATCAAGTCTGGGGTACGGTCAAACTGTCAACCCCAATAACTTGACTCCGGTTAGTTTCGATCGATCTTTAGTCAACTAATGTTGGACTTCTTCCAACATACTCTGCGCAGAGTTTTTACTAAAGACCGAACTAACTCTACGACACTAACCCCCATTGACCGGGAGAGACGAATCCTCTCTTGGTCATTACTCGCCTCGTACGTTTCAAGTGACACCCAATCAAAAGACCTTTCGACAGGCCTTGCCTCGAAGCTAGGTCAGTTGATCTAAGTGGCACCGTTCACGCACAGGTCCGTTAAAATGACCTCAAGTCAAAAGACCAACTATCCTATCATCACTCAGAGATATCACTGACAGATTGGTCAATATAACCATGTGATAACTCTAGTGGATCGTTCAGTGAACTCATTCTAATGAGCACCTGTGTCTCGTCTTCGACTTCGCCAAGTCAAGCGATCATGAGATCATCGCCACCGCTAAACGGTGAAGACTAAGACACAATGGTCTATCCGATGTTTCGGTATCCTTGTCTCGAAACATCTATGACCACGAACCATTCCAGACTTATGCTACAGACGGTCAAACGTTTCTCCATGATCGAGATACTCATCTCGATACCCGTTTGACCTTGCATAAAGTCTCAGGACTTTACCTAAGTTGATATCTAATATTAACTACATTACAATATAACTTAGATAAATTATTACCAAACAGCTTACTGTTATTTCGAACAAGATGTTTGTGCTATTCACACAGGAATAAATGGCCTTGAGGGCATCATATTCCTACAGCGCCGTCTTCGAGCGTATCTCCCAGCGCTCGATCGTACCCTCCAGGTTTGCACACCTTGCCGACCTAGGACGCCTGGGGGTACTAGAGGGGATGCTCACGTTGTACGACAACGTGGGCTGGCGAGATTTCTTTCAGGTGTCGGCGGACACGTTTATCCGTCTGACACTTGAGGTACTTAGTTCGATCGCCCGGACCGACGAGGGATGCTCGTTTCGGTTCATGGACCGGGAGTGCCAGGTCACTCTCGATATGATGAGAGCATTTTTCTCGTGGCCCGCTGTCCCCGGAGCCGATCGCGGTTACGGTCCCACCCATATCCCCCCACCTTCCTTCGACGACGGTGTCTTCTGGGCCCGGATTACGGGTCTTCACGCTGCCTTTGACCCTAGTAGGGCCAAGGCCTCGGCCATTGTCCATCCCTGCCTCCGTATTGCTCAGCGCCTTATGGCGACGACCTTTTTGGCCAGATATGAGCCGGGCACGATGTCTACGCCGGAGCTCTACATGCTCTACGCGATGACACGTCCCAGAGCTCTATCTAGGGATGGCGATGAGCTTGTCCCCGCCGTCGTGATTGATGTCGCGGCTTGGTTTTTGGACCGCATCATTGTATCGGTGGGCGCTCGCTCACCGATATGCTGCGGTGGCCTGATCACCTTGCTTGCCCTTATGACCGGCGAGGACTTCCCTGACGACCTGCGACGAGTATCGGGCCCCACTTCTTTGTCGATCGATGTTATGGCCCGGATGAAGATGCTTCGTCCGCACGGTGAGCGTCACTGGGTCTGGTTGCACGGCCCTTACGGTGCCGATTACATGATTCTTCCGAGCCCAGCTCGGACTCAGATTGCACCAGCCCACGTTGACTGGCTCCCTGTGATGGATGTTCTCATCCCCGCTGCTTACGTGCTCGAGGCCGAGGAGGCCGAGCAGGCCCACGCTGCCCCCGCAGACCCTGTTGCCCCTGCCGAGCCTGCCGCCCCTGTTGACCCCGTGGCCCCTCAGCCTATACCTGATGTTCCCGCTGCTCCTGACACCTCTGTCCTCACCTCTATCGGTGTCGGGAGTACCTTAGCTGAGCCCACCTCCACTGCTTCCGCGGCTGTCACCACCACCACTGGCCCTCTGTCTGCTGAGCCTGTTTCTTTTGCCCCACCCGAGCGCCCGCCGACCGTCATTGAGTGCGGAGAGCCCTCTGCCTCCACTGCTGCTGTATTTTCCGAGAGTGTCGTGGCGTCTGTCCACACTTCTGTGCCACTGACCTCTCTGGCCGCCTCGCTGCCACTTTTGCACTCTTCTTTCGCTGCTGCTGCCTCCACTTCTCACCAGCCGGTGCCCCGGCCTCACACTGAGGCCAGGCCCACATTTGTGAGCGCAGCGCCTTTCGTTCCCTTCCCCGCTGAGCCCGTCACATACGCGACCCGAGTACGCCAGCCCCGCCCTGCACAGCCCCGCCCGGTGCGTCCCTCTGCACCACCTCCCCCTGACACTGTACTTCAGAGCATTCGTGCTCTAGAGGGGGCGGTGAGTGGCCTCCGAGGCGACCTTAGGACCCTGTCCTCTACCGTCTCTGCGATGGCTGACCGCTTCGACCTGCTCCCACAGATTCACTACTGTTTTACCCAGGTCCTGGAGCGTCTCCCCGCGTACCCCCACCCACCCAGCAGGTTCCCACCCACACTTCCACACTCACTCAGCCTGCTACCACTTCCACACCCACACCCGCTCAGCGGCCTGTCCAGCCACCACCACCACTTCCGCCTCAGGACGGATACGGCGCAGCACCACCTTCTTAGGCACCCTTGATGCCATCGATTATTCCTGCCGTTGTGCTGCCCGTTTCTGCTGGGTCCTGTTGCATTTTTGCCCCCCCCCCCCCCTCCCCTCACTTATTTTGGGTTTCTCATTCAGATCGTATCCTTATATATCTTTTTTTTGGAAGAGAGTGAGAGTTTTGGTGCCCCACCTTTATATCTGTATCACTCCTATCTGTGCATGCATCATGTCCGCATCATATTTTTCGTTTCTTTATTTTTCATTCATTTTCCTTTTTTCCCCCATCATGCATGCATCCTCACTTACCCCTCACACTTCTTGTCTCTCGGTGTGCCACACTTTGCACATTGAGGACACTGTGCCATTTAGCTTGGGGGAGTGAGTTCTCACGTTCTTTTTCGGTTTGCCACCTTTATTTTTAGTTTTTCACGTCATTCT